>JAJSOM010000734.1:0-37884 GCA_023052935.1 Piezodorus guildinii
GGGTTTTTTAAAATTTCTGAAGATTGGACCTAAAAGTTTAATTTTCAAAAAAAACTTTTTAAATTTTTTTTGATCTTTTTATAAAAGGTCAAAAAAAATAAAAAAAATTTTTTTTAAATAAAATTTTTTAATTTTTTTTTTTTTTTTTTTTTTTTTTTTTTTTTTTTTTTTTTTTTTTTTTTTTTTTTTTTTTTTTTTTTTTTTTTTTTTTTTTTTTTTTTTTTTTTTTTTTTTTTTTTTTTTTTTTTTTTTTTTTTTTTTTTTTTTTTTTTTTTTTTTTTTTTTTTTTTTTTTTTTTTTTTTTTTTTTTTTTTTTTTTTTTTTTTTTTTTTTTTTTTTTTTTTTTTTTTTTTTTTTTTTTTTTTTTTTTTTTTTTTTTTTTTTTTTTTTTTTTTTTTTTTTTTTTTTTTTTTTTTTTTTTTTTTTTTTTTTTTTTTTTTTTTTTTTTTTTTTTTTTTTTTTTTTTTTTTTTTTTTTTTTTTTTTTTTTTTTTTTTTTTTTTTTTTTTTTTTTTTTTTTTTTTTTTTTTTTTTTTTTTTTTTTTTTTTTTTTTTTTTTTTTTTTTTTTTTTTTTTTTTTTTTTTTTTTTTTTTTTTTTTTTTTTTTTTTTTTTTTTTTTTTTTTTTTTTTTTTTTTTTTTTTTTTTTTTTTTTTTTTTTTTTTTTTTTTTTTTTTTTTTTTTTTTTTTTTTTTTTTTTTTTTTTTTTTTTTTTTTTTTTTTTTTTTTTTTTTTTTTTTTTTTTTTTTTTTTTTTTTTTTTTTTTTTTTTTTTTTTTTTTTTTTGGACCCTCAAATTTTAATTTTACAAAAAAACTCTTTAGCTGAAATTTTTCTTTTTTATATTTTTCAAAAAGAAAGGATCAAACCCCAAAAATCTTGAAATTTTTAAAAAAGGGACTTGGTTTTCAAAAATATTTTTTTTTTTAATTTGACCCTCAAATGTTTTTTTTTACTAAAAATCCTTTTAGCTGGAATTTTTTGCATTTTTTATATTTTCAACTATAGAAGAAAAGGGTCAACCCCCAAAAAACATTGTTTGGTAAAAAAGGGACTTGGGTTTTTTATTAAATTTCTTTAAGTTTTGACCCCTCAAATTTTAATTTGACTAAAAATACTCTTTTAGCTGGAAATTTTTGCATTTTTTTATAATTTTTCAAATATAAAAGGGTCACCCCAAAAATTTTATGTTGGTGAATAAGGGGATTGGTGTTTTATTAAAATTCTTGAAGTGTTGCACCTAAAGTTTAATTTACTAAAAAAAACTCTTTAGCGGGTATTTTTTTCAAATTTTTTTTATTTTAAAAAAGAAGAGATCAACCCAAAATCTTATGAAGGGTTAAAAGGGTTTGTTTTAATTATTTTTTTGCAAATTTGGAACCCCCAAAAGTTAATTTGGGCTAAAAATACCTTTTAGCTGGGAAATTTTTTGCATCTTTTTTTAAAAGTTTTCATATAGAAAGGATCAACCCCCAAAAAACTTATTTTGGGGTTGAATAAAGGGGCTTGGTGTTTTAAAGTAAATTCTTTAAGGTTGGCACCTAAAAATTTTAATTTTTAAAAAAAACTCTTTTAGCTGGATATTTTTGCATCTTTTTAAAGTTTTTCAAATATAGAAGAGGGTCAACCCAAAATCTTTTTTTGGTAAAAAAATGGTGTTTTTTATTAAATTTTTTCTTTTTTTTAATTTTAAATGTTTAAATTTTTAAAAAAATTTTTAACAAAATTTTTTATATTTTAAATTTTAATTAAAAAAATTTAAAAAATAAAATTCAAATTTTTAAAATTTAATTTGTTAATTCAAAATTTAAAATTTTAAATAAAATTGGGTTTCTAAAATATTTTTTGCAATTTTTTTTTATATAAATCAAATTTGGAATAAATTTAAATTTTTATTTATTTTTTTGGGGGTTTTTTCAATTTTAATTGGGTTTAAAAATAAAAATTTTTAAAAATTTTTAATTTTTGGGTCCAAATTTTTTTGTTAAAACTTTGTTTAAAATTTTTAATTTTTAATGGTATTATTTTTATATTTTACTTAATGGCAACCCATACTCTTTTATTGTAAATGACTGTGTTCCAAATTTTTCTTCAAAGTTTACCCAAAAGTTATTTACTAAAAATTTTTTAGTGAAAATTGCTTTTTTATTTTTCAATTTAGGAGACAACCCAATGCTTATTGTTTTATTAAGAGTTGGTTTTTAATTTTTTTAAATGTTGGGCACCTAAAATTTTAAATTTTTTAAAATCCTTTACTGAGTATTTTTTGCAAATTTTTAATATCAAATATAGAAATTATCCAAAAATTTCTTAGGAATAAAATATTTTTTATGTAAATTTTTAATGTGGAATAAATTTTATTTGCTAAAAAACTTTTTTGATAATTAATCTTTTGATGTTGGACTTTTAAATATAAAGAGGATCAATCCAAAAATCTTATTTATGTTAAAATATAAATGTTTTCATATAAATTTCTTGCAAGTTTGAAACTAATGTTTTAATTTCTAAAAATACCTTTAGCTGAATTTACATCTTTTTATATCTTTCAATATAGAAAGGATCAAGCCCAAAATTATTAATTGAAAAATAAACTTGTGTTTCAGTAAATATTCTTGCAAGTGTTACACTCAAATTTTAATTTATAAAAAATTACTTAATAATTTTTTCATCTTTTAAATATTTAACTTAGAAAATAATCAGTACATATTTGTTTTATGAGTAAATAAGGTTTAATCTATAATTTCTTAAATTTTACAAATTGATTTTAATAAAAATAACTAAAGTTTAACCTTTTAAAGTTTAAATTTGAGAAATAATTACTTTTGATTTAAATTGTTTGTAAGCATATCTTAAATTTACTAAATTAATTTTCATAATTTATTAAAGGTAAATTAAAAAATTAAAATGAAGAATATTAAAAATTTTTTTAAACTGAATTAAAAATTACTTAATTAAAAAAATTTATTTTAATTCACTTTCTAAATTGATTATTCTAAACTAAAGAGGATACCCCAAAAATGTATTGAGATTAATAATTGGTATTAAAAGTCATATTCTGAAATTTTACACTTAAATTTTAATTGACTATACTTTTTATGAATTAAAAATTTTTGTTTTCAATATAAAGGTCAACCTAATATTTATTATATGTTAAATTAAACTTGGAGTCTATATAATTCTTCAATGTTTGACCAATGTTTATTTCAAAATATTTTAGCAATATTTCAATTTTATATGTTTTTAAATATAAATGATATTCAAAAATTTTAATATTGTAAAAAACTTGTGTTTAATAAATTTTTGAATTTGACATTAAATTTTTAATTTTAAAAAATTCCTTTAAATATTATTGTAAATTTTAGTTTTAAATATATAAGGGAAAATTAAATCTATTTATATTGTTAAAAATTTATTAGTGCATATAATTTTTTATGTTTGCAACATAGATGTTAATTTACTAAAAATCTTTTAAGTTGAATAATTTATTTTTATATTTCAATTTGAATAGGATAACAAATTTAATTTTTAAATTAAATAAGGACTTGTTTTCATTATATTTTCAAGTGTTGAAATTAAAGTTTAATTGTAAAAAATACTTTTTAGCAGGAAATTTTTGCATCTTTTTATATGTTTCAACTAAGAAGAGATCAAAAATAACTATTGTTGGTGAAATAAGGACTTGGTGCTTTTATATAAATTTCTAAAGGCACCAAATTTATAATTTGTTAAAATAATCATTAGCTGATTATTTTCATTTTTTAATTTGTCAACTTAAAGGATCAACCAAAAATCTTTTAGTGAATAGGATTGTGTTTTATTCAATTTTAAGTGATTCAACCTAAATGTTAAGTTTAAAAATCTTTTTTGGAATATTTTTGCATCTTTTATAAATTTTTAATATAGAAGAGATCACCCAAAATCTTATTATGTTAATATAATGGCTTGTTTTCATAAAATTCTCAGTTTTGGAAAAAAATGGTTAATTTGCACTAAAAATACTCTTAGCTGGAATATTTAAGCATTTTTTTATATTACTCAACTATAAAAGGATCACCCCAAAATCTTTATATTTGAATAGAGATTTTAAATTTAAATTGGTAATGGAAATTAATTTTTAAATTTCTTAAAAATTTTCACTAAATTTTTGCAATTTATTAAAAATCTTTCGAAATAGATTTATCCCAATTTATTTATATGGTAAAATAAACTATGTTTTATTAATTTAAAGTTTTTACTCATATTTTATTTGACAATTAATTTTATTGAATAATATCATCTTTTATATTTTTAAAAAGGGTTTTTCAATATTTAAAAGGCAAGAAAAGATTGGTTTAATAATTTTCAATATTGAACCTCAATGTTTAATTTACTAAAAATATCTTTTAGCTGGAATATTTTTGCAACTTTTATATTTTTCAACTAATAAGAGGATCAACCCAAAATCTTATTGATATGGTTAAATAAGGACTTGTGTTTTAATAATTTCTTGCAAGTTTGGACCTAAAATGTTTAATTTACTAAAAATACTTAATAGCTGGATATTTTACTTTTTTATGTTTTCAACTATAGAAGAGAATCAACCCCAAAAAATCTTGGGTGAATAAGGATTGTGTTTTAATGTAAATTTCTTGAAGTGTTTGCACTTCTATAATGTTAATTTTAAAATACTAAAATACTCTTTTAGTGGAAATTTTTGCATCTTTTAATATTTTAAAACAAAGATCAATGAAAAAATTATTTTAAATTTAATGTGTGCCTTAAATTTTCTAATTATAAAAAACTTATGTAATTTTTAAATATTTTTGTTGAATATTTTAAGTCTTTCAAAATTATATAGGAAATCAAAATTTTAAGTATATTTGAAGTATGACTTTGTTTTTTAAAAAATCTGCTTTGAATTATTTTATTGACTAAAATATCTTTTAGGGAAATTTCAACTTTTATTGTTTTAAAATATGAAAGTTTCAACCATATATCTTGTTTGGTAAAAAGTATTGTCTTCAAATATTTTTGAAGTTGAACTATTTTTAATGTGACTAAAAAATTTTAACTGAAATTTTGATTTTAAAGTTGTAATTTAAAAATTTAAGGGCCAAAATTTTATTATTTAAATATCATTGTGGTATTATCATATTTTTAATGTTGAACTAGAAGTAATTTCAAAAATACTTATTAGTGAATTTTGAATTTTTTTATAAATTTTATAAGATGAATAATAATTTTAATATTGTTAATAAGGATTGGGTTTATATATTTTTTGCAATTAGAAATCATTTAAATTTATATTCTTTTAATGGGATTTTGTTTATTTATATTTCAATTTTGAGACACCCATAACTATAATATGTGTAAAATAAGATTTTTTTAATAATTTTTAAGATTAACATAAATTTTTTTGTTTTAAAATCTGTTTACTGATATTTTTAATTTTTAATGTTACTAAAATGGTCAATTTTAAAAAATTTTATTAGGAAATATTTAAATTTTTTTTATATGTAAATATGAAGGATATACCAAAAATTATAATTTGACTAAAAAATGGTTTTTTATGAATATTTTTGCATTTTTATATATTTAATTAAAGAATCATACAAAAAACTTATTGTTGGTTAAAAGGTTTTGTTTTATGAAATTCTTAAGTGTTGACATAATGTTAAATATTTTTTAAAAATACTCTTTTAGCTGAGAATTTTGCATCTTTTTTAATGTTTCAACTATATAGAGGATAACCCTAATATCTATTTATATGGTAAATAAGAATGTTTTATTAAATTTCTTGAATGTTGACACTAATGTTTAATTTACTAAAAATTCCTTTAGCTGAAATTTTGCCTAATATTTTATATTTATAAATTGAGATACAACCCAAAAATTTATTATATGGTGAAATAAGAATTGGTTGTTTTAATATATTTCTTGCAAGTATTGAAACTTAAATGTTAATTTGACTAAATACTTTATTTAGCTGAATATTTTCATTTTATAATTTCAACTATAAGAGACAACCCCATAATTTATTGATAGGTAATAGGACTTGTGTTTTCATTTTTTGCAAGTGTTGACCTCAAATGTTTAATTTGACAAAAATACTCTTTTGCTGGAATAATTTTGCTCTTTTTATATGTTTCAACTAAGAAAGATCACCAATAATATTGATTATGGTAATAAGGACTTGGTTTAATTAAATTTCTTAAGTTTTGACCTAAATTTTAATTTGACTAAAAATACTTCTATTTCTGATATTTTGCATCTTTTATATGATAAATAGAAGAGGTCAACATAATTTTATTATAGGTAATAATTTGTTTTCTATAATCTTTGCATGAATAATTTTTTATTTACTAAAAATACTCTTTACTGGATATTTTTGCATATTTTATATGTTTTCAATATAGAAGAGGATCAACCCCAAAAATCTAGATTTGGTAAATAAGGACTTGTGTTTTCATATATATTTCTTGCAAGTTTGACATTCTAATTTAATTTGACTAAAAATAACTCTTTTGCTGGAATATTTTTGCATATTTTATATGTTTTCAATATAGAAGAGGATCAACCCAAAATCTTATTGATTGGTTAAATAAGATTGGTGTTTTCATATATTTCTGCAAGTTTGTACTTAAATGTTAATTGACTAAAAATACTCTTTTAGCGGAATATTTTTGATTTTTTATAGTTTTCACTATAAATCAACCCCAAAAACTTATTGTGATGAACTAAGGACTGTGTTTTATATATTTCTTGAAGTGTATGACCTAAAATTTTAAATTCTAAAAATATCTTTAGTGGAATATTTTTGCATCTTTTTATGTTTAATATAGAAAGGATTCAACCCAAAAATCTTTTTGGTGACTAAGAACTTGGTGTTATTAAATTCTTTAAGTTTGCACTAAAATGTTTAAATTTTCTAAAATATCTTTAGCGGATATTT
Organism: Piezodorus guildinii; assembly: GCA_023052935.1. Classification (NCBI taxonomy): domain Eukaryota; kingdom Metazoa; phylum Arthropoda; class Insecta; order Hemiptera; family Pentatomidae; genus Piezodorus; species Piezodorus guildinii. Next base: position 6,929 of record JAJSOM010000734.1, read on the forward strand.
TGCATCTTTTATATGTTTTCAATAAGAAGAGATCATTCCAAAAATCTTATTATATGGAATAACATTTAATTGTTTTTCATAAAATTTCTTGCAAGTTTGACAACTTAATGTTTAAAAATTTGCTAAAAATACTCTTTAGCTGGATAGTTTATCATCTTTTTTATATTATCAATTAGAAGAGGATCAACCCAATAATCATATTTATGGTGAAAAATGACTTGGTGTTTTCATGTAAATTCTTGCAAGTGTTTTGACACAAAATGTTTAATTTGACTAAAAATACTCTTTAGCTGGAATATTTTTGCATCTTTTTATATGTTTCAACTATAGAAGAGGATCAACCCAAATACATTAATATTGATTGGAAATAAGGACTTGGTTTTCATTAAATCTTGCAATTTGACACTTCAAATGTTTATTTGACTAAATATACTCTTTACTGATAGTTTATCAACTTTTTAATTTTAATATAAGAGAATCAACCAGTAATCTATGTTGGTAAAAGGACTTGGTTTTCATTAATTTACTGCAATTTTAACTTCAAATATTTAATTTGACTAAAAATATCTTTTACTGAAAATTTTAGCAGTCTTATATGATTTCATAAAAGGACACTTCAAATATTATTTTAAATTTTAAGGACTTTGATTTCTATAAATTTTCTTGCAAGTTTTCACTAATTTAATTTGATAAAAAAACTTTACGAATATTTATTGATATTTTAATCTAACAACTTAGAAGGTTCAACCAATATTGTATGATATGGGAATAAGATGTTTTTATAAAATATCTTAGAATTTGCACCTTAAATGTTTATTTAACTAAAAAAATCTTTAAGCGAATATTTTACTTTATATGTTTTAATAAGAATAGGTAACCAATATCTTATTGATTGGTAAAATAAAGGTACTTGTGATCATAAATATTTTTTGAAGTGTTGACTAAATGTTTTAAATGAACAAAAATACTCTTTAGTGAATATTTTTTGCACTTTTTATATGTTTTAATATTGAAGGGTCACCCCAAAAATTTAATTGTTGTGAATAAAGACTTGTGTTTTAAGTAATTTCTGTAGTTTGCACTAAATATTTAAAAAATTCCTAAAAATACTATTAGCTGGATATTTTTGCATTTTTTTATATGTTTCAAATATAGAAGAGGATCAATCCCAAAAATCTTAAATTATGGTAAATAATTAAATTGGTTTTTAATAAATTTCTTGCAAGTTTGAAACTTAAAGTTTAATTTGACTAAAAATACTCTTTTAGTGGAATATTTTCATCTTTTTAATATTCAACTAAAGAGGACAACCAAAATCTAATTGATATGGTAATAAGGGAATTGGTGTTTCTTATATTTCCTTGAAGTGTTACACCTCAAATGTTTAATTTATAAAATACTCTTTTACTGGATTTTTTGCATTTTTTTATATTTTTCACTAAGAAAGGATCACCCATAATATCTATTGATTTGGAAATATGGGATTGTGCTTTCTATAATTTCCTGCAAGTTTGAACACCAAAATTTTTAGATTTCTAAAAATACTTTTTTAGCTGGAAATTTTGCAATTTTATTTTTCAACTAAAAGAGGTATCCAAAAATTATTGATGGTGAATAAGTTGTTTTTGTAAATTCTTGAAGTGTTGCACAAAGTTTAATTTTTATAAAAATTTTTTAATGCTGAATATTTTTGCACTTTTATTGTGACAATATAAAAGGATCAACCAATAATTTATTATTGTTTAATATATTGTGTTTTCATATAATTACTGCAAGTTGGTACTAATGTTTAATTTGACTAAATATTTTTACTGAAATTTTTGCATTTTATAATTTTAAATGAAAGATCTTCAATAATTTTATTATTGTGAAAAGAGATGTTATTATTAAATTCTTGTAAATGAACTTAATGTTTAAATTTCTAAAAATACTCAATTTTAATGGAATAATTTTGCATCTTTTTATATGTTTCAATATTAAAGATTCAACCCATAAATCTAATTGAATGAAATAAGGGAATTGTTTTATAATTAAATTGTTTTCAATTTGAATTCTAATTTTAATTGACAAAAAATATTTTTGCTAAAAATTTTAGCATATTTTTATTTTCAATTATATAGAAGAGGATCAACCCAAAAATCTTATTATATTGTTAAATAAGAATTGGTTTTTCATATATTTCTTGCAAGTATTGACACCTTAAATGTTTAATTGACTAAAAATACTCTTTTAGCTGGAATATTTTTGCATCTTTTATATGTTTTCAACTATAGAAGAGATCAACCCCAATAACTTATTGATATGTAAATAAGGGACTTGGTGTTTTCATATAATATTCTTGCAAGGTTGGTTGTTAATCTAAATGTTTAATTTGACTAAAATACTCTTTACTGAATATTTTGCATCTTTTTAATTTTTCAACTATAGAAGAGGTCAATCCCAAAAATTATTTTGGTAATAATACTTGGAGTTTAATAAATTCTTTAAGTTTGACTAAAATTGTTTAATTTTGAAAAATACTCTTTAGCTGGATATTTTCATATTTTTATATGTTCCAAATATAGAAGAGGATCAAAAAATGTTTTATATGGTTATTTAAGATTGTGTTTTCAATTTATTTCTAATTATGTACATAATGTTTAATTTTGACTAAATACTTTTTACTGAGAATAGTTTATCATACATTTTATATGGTTTAACTAAGAAGGTAACCCAATAATTTTGTATGGTGAACAAAGATTGGTATTTTATAAAATATCTTGAAGTGTGGATTTATTTTTAATTTTGACTAAAAAATTTTACCAAATTTATTGCATTTTTAATAGTTTATTAAAAATTCTCAGTATACTTAAATTGTAAATAGGGATTGTTGCTTTCAATAAATTTCTGAAGTTTTGACTTCAATGTTTTAATTTACTAAAAATACTCTTAGCGAAATTTTGCTTTTTATATTTCATATAGAAGGATAACCAAAAATTTTTAATGTAAAATGATTGGTGTTTTATTCAATTTTATGCAATTTGACACTCAATTTTTAATTTGACTAAAAATACTTTTAGCTGGATATTAATCCTTTTATATGTTCAACTATAAATGGTACTCAATAATCTTATTGATAGGTAATAAGGATGTTTTTATAAAATATCTTGCAAGTGTATGTAATTAAATGTTTAATTTGACTAAAAATACCTTTTAGCGAATATTTGATCTTTTATATTTGTCAATAAGAAGATGGTTTTTTCCATAAATATCTTTGTGTTGGAATAAATTGGTGTTTTTATAAAATTTCTTGAAGTTTTGCACCTAAATGTTTTAATTTTACTAAAAATACTCAATACTGGATATTTTGATTTTTTAATGTTTCAATATAGAAATGACAATCCAAAAATCTTTTAATGGTAAATTTAATTGTGTTCATATAAATTTTCTTGCAATTTTTGACCCTAATTTTAATTTGACTAAAAATAGTTACAATATTTTTGCATTTTTTAAATGTTTTTCAATATAAAAGATCAATCCAAATCTATGATTTTTAAATAAGACTTGTTTTCAATATATTTTTGCATGTGTACTCAAATGTTTAATTTGACTAAAAATACCTTTTAGGTGGAACTAATGATTTTTTATAATGTTTCAATTGAAGATATGCCCAAAATTTTTAATATGATTAATAAGATTGTTTTTATATATATTTTTGCAAGTTGGTATCAAATGTTTAAATTTGATAAAAATACTTTTAAGTGGAATTTTTTCATTTTTTATATGTTTATCACTATAAGAGGATCAACCCAAAAATCTTATTGTTGTGAAACTAAGAGACTTGGTTTTTATTAAATTTCTTGTAATGTTGGACTAAAATGTTAATTTTCTAAATACTCATTTTAGCTGGATATTTTGCATCTTTTATAATGTTGTCAAAATAAAAGATAACCAAAATTCTTATTATATGTTAACTAAGAGATTGTGAATCATGTAAATTCTTTAGTTTACTAAAATGTTTATTGCTAAAAATTTACTCTTTTACTGAATATTATTTGATCATTATATTTTTAGATAATAAGAGATTATTCTTTAACAAAAATCAATTAGTATTGTAAATAAAATTGGTGTTTTATTAAATTCTTGAAGTGTTGACACTAAATTTTAATTTTACTAAAAAACTCTTTACTGAAATTTTTCATCGTTTTATATTTTCAACATAAAGAGGATCAACCCCAATAATCTTATGATATGGTAAAAAGACTTGGTGTTTTTCATTAAATTCTTGCAAGTGTTGAACTCAAATTTTATAATTGACTTTAAAATACTTTTTACTGAATATTTTTCAATCTTTTATATCTTCCAAATAATTGGATAAACCAAGTAATATTTTGATTTGTAAATAATGACTTGGTGTTCATTAAATTTTGAATTTTGACACTCATATGTTTTTTGACTAAATATTTATTAAGCTAAATTTGCATAATTTTTATATTATCATAAGAAAGGATCCTCAATAAATTTATTGATATGGTAAATAAGAATTGTTTTCATTAATTCTTTCAATTTGAACTTTAAATTTTAATTACTAAAAATACTTTAGCTAAATATTTTAGCATCTTTATATGTTTAAATATAGAGAGGATCAACCCCAAAAATCTTATTGATGGTAATAAAATTGGTGTTTTATGAAATTTCTTGAATTTGGCACCTAAATGTTTAATTTCTAAAAAATACCTTTAGCTGGATATTTTGCATCTTTTTATATTTCAATATAGAAAGGATCAACCCAAAATCTATTAATATGGTAAAAATTAAATTGGTTTTCATTAAATTCTTGCAAGTTTTGACACTTAAAAGTTTAATTTCAAAAAACTCTTTTAGCTGAATATTATCTCTTTTATTATTTCACTATAGATGGATCAACCCATAATTATTGATTTGTAAAATAGGCTTGTGTTTTTCTTAATTCTTAAGTGTTAACTTCAATGTTAATTTGACTAAAATCTTTTAGCTGGAATATTTTTGCTCTTTTTATATTTTTACTATGAAGAGGATCAACCCGTTAAATTCTTATTTGGTAAAATATGTACTTAAGTGTTTCATTTAAATTTTCTTGAAGATTAACCCCTAAATGTTTAATTTGATAAAATACCTTAGTGGATTTATTGATTTTTTAAGTTTACAACTAAAGTAACTCCAAAAATTTATATTGGTAGAAATAAGTTGGTGTTTTCATTTTTCTCAATTTGAACCTCAAAATTTAATTGATAAAAATACTCTTTTAGTGGAAATTTTCATCTTTTATATGTTTTTCACATAAAAGTTTCAATCAAAAATCTATTTATGGAATAATGTTGGTTTTTTATATATTTTCACTTGAAGTGTAACCCCAAAATTTTATTTGATAAAAATACTCTTGTGATATTTTTGCATTTTTTATTTTTCAACTTAAAGGATCAACCCCAAAATCTTTGTTGGTAATAAGGACTTTTTTATTTATTTCTATAGAAGTGGACAACCCAAAATTTATTTATGGTAAAAGACTCTTTTAGTGGAGATTTTGCATTTTTTATATGTTAATATAGAAAATACCCAAAAACTTATTGATTGGTATAAGTTTTTTTAAGTAAATTCTTGAGTGTTGACTAAGAATTTGCTAAAAATATTTTTGCTGAATTTTGCACATTTTATGTTGCAAAATAAAGTTCAATCCAAAAAAATTATTAATATGGTTAAATAATAAAGTGTTTCAAAAATTTTTGATATGAAATAAATGTTTATTTTGCAAAATATCTTTAGCTGGAAATTTTCATTTTATTTAAACTATAAAGGATAACCCATAATCCTTATTGTATGTTTAAATAAGGATGGTTTCAATTTATTTTGCATTTGGTACTAAAGTTTATTTGCTAAAATCTCTTTTAGCTGGAATATTTTTGATCTTTATATTTTCATATGAAAGATCAACCAATTTATTTTGTGAATAAGAGACTGTTTATAAATTTCTTGTAGTTTGCTAAAAATGTTTAAATATTCTAAAATTCTTTAGCTGGAAATTTTGATTTTTAATTTCATTAGAGATCATCCAAAAATTTATTAATATGGTTAAAATAATGGTTTTCAAAATATGGGGATAGGGGTTATAATTTCTTGAAGTTTGACAACTAAATGTTTAATTTGACTAAAAATACTCTTTTAGCTGGAATATTTTTCATCTTTTATATTTTCAATATAAGAGGATCAACCCCAAAATCTATTGATAATGTTAAAAAGGGACTTGGTGTTTCATTAATTTCTTGCAAGGTTGACACTTCAAATGTTTAATTTGACTAAAAATACTCTTTTAGCTGAATATTTTTGCATCTTTTTATATGTTTCAACTATAGAAAGGATCAACCCAAATATCATTGATTGGTAAAAAAGGGACTTGGTGTTTCATTAAATTTCTTGCAAGTTTTGACACCTCAAATGTTAATTTGACTAAAAATACTCTTTTAGCTGAAATTTTTGCATTTTTTAATTTTAAACTATAAAAGGATCAACCCCAAAAATTTATTGATATGGTAATAAGGACTTGGTTTTTCATCTGAATTTCTGCAATGTTACACTTAAATTTATTTGCTAAAAATATTTTTGCAATTTTTTTATTTTTTATAGTTCAACAAAAAGTATGAACCAATAATATTGTATGTAATAAGCTTGGGTTTTCATAAATTTTAATTTGACCTAAATTTTTTTGCTAAAATACTCTTTTAGCTGAATATTTTTCACTTTTTAAGTTCAACAAAAAGATCAACCAAAAATATTGGTTGGTAAAAGCTTGGTGTTAATAAATTTTAATTTGCACATAAAATGTTATTTTAAAACTCTTATACTGGATATTTGAATTAATTTTTATATGAAAGAATTCCAAAATTTATTGAATGTGAAATAAAATGTTTTTTATTAAATTCTTTCAATTTGCACTCTTTTTAATTTATAAAATATCTTACGAAATTAATTGATTTTAATTTTCAAAATGAAGATAATCCAAAAATTTATTAATGTTAAATAAAAAATGTTTTTATATATTTTTGCAATTTGACAATTAAATTTAATGCAAAAATATCTTTTAGGGAATATTTGATTTTTAAGTTTTAACTTGAAAGGTACCCCAATAATTAATTGTTAAATAGACTTTGTTATATTTTTTCTTTTAATGTTGACTAAATGTAATCAAAAATATCTTTTATGAATATTTTTGTCTTTTTAATTTTTCAATTAGACACCCAAATTTTTTTGTGAAAAGAAATTGTGTTTTATTAATTTTTAATGTTGCACTAAATGTTAATTTCAAAAATATTTTAGAGGATTTTTCATCTTTTATTTTGTCAATTGAGGGACAATCCCAAAATTTATTAATAGGTTAAAAATATATTGGTGTTTTCATTAAATTTTTGCAATATTGAAATTAAATTTAATTTATAAAAATATTTTAATGGAATGTTTTCATCTTTTTAATTTTCAACTATAAAGGATAACAAAATCTATTGTAGGTGAAAAAGCTTGGTTTTTATTATAATCTTGAGGTTACCCAAAAGTTTATTGTAAAAATACTTTTAGTGATATTTTGCTTTTATAGTTTTCACATAAAAGGATCAACCAAAAATCTTATTTTGGAATAGGATTGGTTTTTATTATTTCTTAAAGGTCACCAAAATTTTAATTTCAAAAATACTTTTTTAGTGAATTTTTGCACTTTTAATTTCAAATTAAATAACCAAAAAATCTTATTGATAAGTAAATAAGATTTTTTTTAATTAAATTTCTCAATTTGAATAATGTAATTGACTTTTTTTCTGAAAATTTATTGCACTTTAATGTTTAATTAGAAAGATCAATCAAAAATTTATTAATTTTTAAATAATTAAATTGGTTTCAAAAATTTCTTGAATATTGACAACTAAGTAATTGTAAAATACTTTTGCTGAATGTTTATCATTTTTATATCTATCAATTTAGAAGATCAACAAAATCTTATTATATGGTGAAAAAGGATGGTTTCAGTAATTATTGAATGTTGAACTCAAATGTTTATTTGATAAAAATCTCTTTTACTAAATTTTTGATTTTTAATTTTTAACTTGAAGAGGTCAACCAGTAATTTCATTGATTTGGTAAAAGGACTTGTGTTTATAAATTTCTTGCAGTTTTAACTCAAATGTTTAATTTGACTAAATATTTACTGGAATATTTCTCTTTTATGTTTTCAACTTAAAGAGTCAACCCCAAAACTAAGGTAACAAGAACTTGTGTTTTAATAATCTTGTGTTGACGAAAATTTTAAATTTCTAAAAATATATTTACTGAATATTTTTGCATTTTTTATGTTTCATATAGAAAGGTTCCCAAAAATTATTAAAGGTTAAATATAAATTGTGTTTTAAAAAATTTCTTGGTTTACACTAAATTTAATTTGACAAAATTATTTACTGAATATTTTGCATTTTTATATTTAATATAAAGATAACCACAACTATTTTGTGAGAAGGACTTGGTTTTTGTAATTTTTTAAGTGTTGCACCTAAAATGTTTAATTTCTAAAAATACTCTTTAGCTGGATATTTTTGCATCTTTTATATGTTGTCAAATTAGAAAGGATCAACCCAAAAATCTTATTAATATGTTAAATAATAATTGGTGTTTTCATATAAATTTCTTGCAAGTATTGACAACTTAAATGTTTAATTTGACTAAAAATACTCTTTTAGCTGGAATATTTTCATCTTTTATATTTTCAACTATAGAAAGAAAACCAAAATTTTTGATAATGGTGAAAAGAATGTTTTTATAAATCTTGCAAGTTTGCACTTAAATTTAATATAAAAATACCTTTTATGGAATATTTTTGATTTTTGTTTTCATGATAAAGACTTCATGTTTGAATAAGTTTTTTATAAATCTCTTTACTAAATGTTATTTTAAAACTTTACTAAAGATCACATACATAAAATAGAAAATAACTTTTATATTGAAGGTTGTTCAGTAATTCTAATTTACTTAAATTTTAATTTTTACTAAAATATTACGAATATTTTTGTTAATAATGTTTTCAATAAATCAATACACATTATTTGAAATAAATCTTTTATAAATTTTGCAGTTTTAATGTTAACTAAAAATACCAAAATTTATTAATTTAAATAGAAGGGTCAATTTTGATTTGAATAATGTTTTTCATATATTCTTTTAAATTTGCACCTAATGTTTAACAAAATCACTAATATTTTGATTGTTATAGTTTTATTAAAATCCCTAAATGTGGTATAAATTTTTTTCTAATTTTTGCATTTGGCTCTTTATTGTTATAGGAAATTCAAATTTTATGGAATAAAATTGTTTTATATGTAAATTTCTTGTAAGTGTTGGCACCTAAAATGTTTAAATTTCTAAAAATACTCATTTAGCTGGAGTATTTTTGCATCTTTTTATATGTTGTCAAATATAGAAGAGGATCAATCCCAAAAATCTTATTAATATGGTTAAAAAAATTAAATTGGTGTTTTCATATAATTTCTTGCAAGTTTGACACTTAAATGTTTAATTTGACTAAAAATACTCTTTAGCTGGAATATTTTATGCATCTTTTTTATATTATTCAACTATAGAAGAGGATCAACCCCAAAAAATCTTATTGATATGGTGAAATAAGGGACTTGGTGTTTTCATGTAAATATCTTGCAAGTGTTTGACACCTTCAAATGTTTAATTTTGACTAAAAATACTCTTTTAGCTGGAATATTTTTGCATCTTTTTATATGTTTTCAACTATAGAAGAGGATCAACCCCAAAAATCATTGATTATGGTAAAATAAGGACTTGGTGTTTTCATATAAATTTCTTGCAAGTTTTGACACCTCAAATGTTTAATTTGACTAAAAATACTCTTTTAGCTGGAATATTTTTTGCATATTTTATATTTTCAACTATAGAAGAGGATCAACCCCAATAATCTATTGATATGGTTAAAATAAGGGACTTGGTGTTTTCATGTATATTCTTGCAAGTGTTGACACCTCAAAATGTTTAATTTGACTAAAAATACTCTTTTAGCTGGAATATTTTTGCATCTTTTATATGTTTTCAACTATAGAAGAGGATCAACCCCAATAATCTTATTGATGGTGAAATAAGGGACTTGGTGTTTTCATATATATTTCTTGCAAGTGTTTGGCACCTCAAATGTTTAAATTTGACTAAAAATACTCTTTAGCTGGAATATTTTTGCATCTTTTATATGTTTTCAAATAGAAGAGGATCAACCCCAAAAATCTTATTGATATGGTGAAATAAGGACTTGGTGTTTTCATTAAATTTCTTGCAAGTGTTGACACCTCAAATGTTTAATTTGACTAAAAATACTCATTTAGGCTGGAAATATTTTTGCATCTTTTATATGTTTGTCAAATAAGAAGAGGATCAACCCAAAAATCTTATTGATTGGTGAAAATAAGAGACTTGGTGTTTTATGATAAATTTCTTGCAAGTGTTGCACCTAAATGTTTAATTTGACTAAAAATACTCTTTAGCTGGAAATTTTGCATCTTTTTATATGTTTTCAATATAGAAGAGGATCAATCCCAAAAATCTTATTAATATGGTAAAATAAAAATTGGTGTTTTCATATAAATTTCTTGCAAGTATTGACACCTCAAATGTTTAATTTGACTAAAAATACTCTTTTAGCTGGAATATTTTTGCATCATTTTATATTTTTCAACTATAGAAGAGGATCAACCCCAATAATCTTATTGATATGGTTAAATAAGGGACTTGGTGTTTTCATATATATTTCTTGCAAGTGTTGGTACCCTCAAATGTTTAATTTGACTAAAATAACTCTTTATAGCTGGAATATTTTTGCATCTTTTTATATGTTTTCAACTATAGAAGAGGATCAACCCCAAAAATCTTATTGGTGTGGTGAACTAAGAGACTTGGTGTTTTATGTAAATTTCTTGTAAGTGTTGGCACCTAAAATGTTTAAATTTTCTAAAAATACTCATTTAGCTGAGTATTTTTGCATCTTTTATATGTTTCAAATATAGAAGAGGATCAACCCCAAAAATCTTATTGATATGGTAAATAAGAATTGGTGTTTTTCATATAAATTTCTTGCAAGTATTGACACTTAAATGTTTAATTTGACTAAAAATACTCTTTAGCTGGAATATTTTTAGCATCTTTTTTATATGTTTCAACTATAGAAGAGGATCAACCCCAATAATCTTATTGATATGGTGAAAGAAGGGACTTGGTGTTTTCATTAAATATTTTTGCAAGTGTTGACACTCAAATGTTTAATTTGACTAAAAATACTCTTTAGCTGGAATATTTTTGCATCTTTTTATATGTTTTCAACTATAAGAAGAGGATCAACCCCAAAAATCTTATTGATTGGTGAAATAAGAGACTTGGTGTTTTCATATAAATTTCTTGCAAGGTTTGACACTAAATGTTATAATTTGACTAAAAAATACTCTTTTAGCTGGAATATTTTTGCATCTTTTTATATGTTTCAAATATAGAAGAGGATCAACCCCAAAAATCTTATTGATATGGTGAAATAAGGGACTTGGTGTTTTCATATATATTTCTTGCAATGTTGACACCTCAAATGTTTTAATTTGACTAAAAATACTCCTTTAGCTGGAATATTTATTGCATCTTTTATAGTTTCAACTATAGAAGAGGATCAACCCCAAAAATCTTATTGATATGGTAAATAAGGGACTTGGTGTTTTCATGATAATATTCTTGCAAGTGTTGACCTCAAAAGTTTAATTTGACTAAAAATACTCTTTTAGCTGGAATATTTTTGCATCTTTTTATATTTTTCAACTATAGAAGAGGATCAACCCCAAAAATCTTATTGGTGATGGTGAACTAAGAGACTTGGTGTTTTATGTAAATTTCTTGTAAGTGTTGGCACCTAAATGTTTAAATTTTCTAAAAATACTCTTTAGCTGGAGTATTTTGCATCTTTTTATAATGTTTGTCAATATAGAAGAGGATCAACCAAAAATCTTATTGATTGGTGAAATAAGAGACTATGTGTTTATATAAATTTCTTGCAAGTGTTGCACCTAAAATGTTTAAATTACTAAAAATACTCTTTTAGCTGAAATTTTTGCATCTTTTATATGTTGTCAAATATAGAAAGAGGATCAATCCCAAAAATCTTATTAATATGGTAAATAATAAATTGGTGTTTTCATATAAATTTCTTGCAAGTATTGACAACTTAAATGTTTAATTTGACAAAAATACTCTTTTAGCTGGAATATTTTTGCATCTTTTTATATGTTTTCAACTATAGAAGAGGATCAACCCCAATAATCTTATTGATATGGTAAATAAGGGACTTGGTGTTTTCATATAAATTTATCTGCAAGTTTGACCTCAAATGTTTAATTTGACTAAAAATACTCTTTTAGCTGGAATATTTTTGCATCTATTTTATAATGTTTTCAACTATAGAAGAGATCAACCCCAAAAATCTTATTGGTGTGGTGAACTAAAGACTTGGTTTTTATATGTAAATTTCTTGTAAGTGTTGGCACCTAAAATGTTTAAATTTTCTAAAAATACTCATTTTAGCTGGAGTATTTTTGCATCTTTTTATATGTTTCAACATATAGAAGAGGATCAATCCCAAAAATCTTATTAGATGGTTAAATAAGACTTGGTGTTTTCAATTAAATTTCTTGCAAGTGTATGGACACTCTAAATGTTTAATTTGACTAAAAATACTCTTTTAGCTGGAATATTTTTGCATCTTTTTATATGATTTCAACATAGAAGAGGATCAACCCCAATAATCTTATTGATATGGTGAAAAAGAGGACTGGTGTTTTCATGTAAATTTCTTGCAAGTGTTGACACTTCAAATGTTTAATTTGACTAAAAATACTCTTTTAGCTGGAATATTTTGCATCTTTTTATATGTTTCAAATATAGAAGAGGATCAACCCAAAAATCTTATTATATGGTAAATAAGGAATTTGGTGTTTTCATATAAATTTCTTGCAAGTTTTGACACTAAAATGTTTAATTTGACTAAAAATACTCTTTTAGCTGGAAGTATTTTATCATCTTTTATATCTTTCAACTATAGAAGAGGATCAACCCCCAATAATCTTATTGATATGGTGAAAGAAGGGACTTGGTGTTTTCATGTAAATATCTTGCAAGTGTTGACACTTCAAATGTTTAATTTGACTAAAAATACTCTTTTTGGTAATATTTTTTCATCTTTTATATTTTTCAACTATAAAGAGGGTCAACCCAGTAAAATATCATGATTTGGTAAAATAAGGGACTTTTGGGGCTTTTATATAAATTCTTTCAAGTTTTGACACCTCAAATGTTTAATTTGGGCTAAAAAAACCTTTTTGCTGGGAAAATTTTTGCATATTTTTATATCTTATCAACTAAGAAAGGGCAACCCCAAAAATTTTATTTTAATGGGGGAAATAAGGGGCTTGGTGTTTTTAGCTATTCTTTCAATGTTGACACCCCAAATTTTTTAAATTTACTAAAAATACCTTTTAGTTGGGAAAAATTTTTTTCATCCTTTATAGTTTTTTCCCATAAAGAGGACAACCCCAATAACTATTTATATGGGTTTAAATAAGGGGCTTTTGGGGTTTTTTATAATTTTTCTTGCAAGTGTTGGTACCCTCAAAATGTTTAAATTTTTACTAAAAATACCTTTTTCGGGAAAAATTTTTTTCATCTTTTTTTTTTTTCAACTATAAAGAGGATCAACCCCAAATTATTGGGGTTTTGGGGAATAAGGCTGTGTTTTATTAAATTTCTTGAAGGTTGCACCTAAATGTTTAAATTTTTTTTTAAAAAACTCTTTAGCTGAAAATTTTTGCATCTTTTTTTAAAGTTGTCAAATTAAAAGGGTCAATCCCAAAAATCTTATTTAAAATGGGTTTAAAAAATTAAATTGGTGTTTCATATAAATTTTCTTGCAAGATTTACAAATTAAATTTTAATTTGACTAAAAAAACTCTTTAGCTGGAATATTTAACATCTTTTTTAAACTATTCAATATTTGAAAAGGGTCAACCCCCAAAATCTATTGATATGGTGAAAGAAGGCTTGGGGTTTTTTCTTTAAAAATCTTCAATTTGACACTTAAATGTTTAATTTTGACTAAAAAAAACTCTTTTAGCGGAAATTTTGCATCTTTTTATATGTTTTCACTATAGAAGAAGATCAAAACCCCGTACATATCATTTATTTGGTAAAATAAGGGACTTGGTGCTTTTCATTAAATTTCTTTTAATTTTTTCCCCTAAAAATTTTTAAATTTGACTAAAAATACCTTACTGGGAAAATTTTTTCATATTTTTTTATCTTATCAACTATAGAAAGGATCAACCCCAAAAATTTTTATTGGATATGGGAAATAAGGGGCTTGGTGTTTTCATGGGGCATATTTTTTGCAAGGTTGACACCTCAAATGTTTAATTTTACTAAAAATACTCTTTTAGCTGGAATATTTTTTGCATCCTTTTTTTATGTTTTTCAAATAAGAAAGGATCAAACCCCAAAATCTTTTTTTGGTTTTGGGGGGGGCTAAAGAATTTGGGAAAAATTTAATTTAAAAAACCTTTACTTTTTTTTTTAAGTTTTTTGGGGCACCCCCCTAAAATTTTTTTTTAAATTTTTTTTTCCCTAAAAGTTTTTTTTTCATTTACTGGGTTTTTTGCTCTTTTTTTATGTTTTTCAAAAATAGAAGGGAAACAACCCAAAAAATTTATTAAATTGGGGGGAAATAAAAATTGGTGTTTTAAAATTAAAAATTTTTGCAGTTGACACCTCAAAAGTTTTAATTTTGACTAAAAATCTCTTTTAGCTGGAAATTTTTGCATATTTTATATGTTTTAAAATGAGAGGGTCAACCCCCAAAAAACTTATTATTGGGTTTAAATAAACTTGGTGTTTCATATAATTTCTTTTCAAGTTTGGGGCCTTAAATGTTTAATTTGACAAAAAATACTCTTTTTGCTGGAAATTTTTGCATCCTTTTTAAAAGTTTTTTTAACTATAGAAGAGGATCAACCCCCAAAAACTTATTGGGTTTTGGTAATAAGGAAAATTGGTGTTTTTATTTAAACTTGAAGTGTTGGACCTAAAAGTTTAAAAATTTCAAAAATACTCTTTTTGCGGAATTTTTGCATCTTTTTATATGTTTCAAAAATTTAAAAGGATTACCCCAAAAATCTTATTGGGTTGGGAAAAAGGATTGTGTTTTAAGTAAAAATTTCTTGAAGTTTGGGCATAAAGTTTAAATTTTCTAAAAATACTCTTTACTGGGGAAAAAATTTTGCACTTTTTTTATGTTGCAAATAAGAAGAGATCAATCCCAAAAATCTTATTAATATGGAAAAAAAATTTTAAATTTGGGGTTTTTCCAATAAATTTCTTGCAATATTGACAACTTAAAGTTTTAATTTGACTAAAAATACCTTTTACTGGGAAAATTTATCATCTTTTTATCTATTCAATAAAAAAGGGATCAACCCCAAAACTTATTGTATGGTGAAAAGAAGGGCTTGGGGTTTTCAGTAAATATCTTGCAAGTTTGACACTTCAAATGTTTAATTTGACTAAAAAAACTCTTTTAGCAAAAATTTTTTTCATCTTTTTATTTTTTCAACTAAGAAGAGGATCAACCCAAAAAATCTATTTGGGGAAATAAGGGGCTTGGTGTTTATTAAATTTTTTGAAAATTTTTTGCACCTAAAATGTTTAATTTTCTAAAAATACTCTTTGCTGAATAATTTTTGCATCTTTTAATGTTTTCAATAAAGAAGAGATCAAACCCCCAAAATCTTTTTGTTGTAAAAAAAGGTTTGTTTTTATTAATTTCTTTAAGTGTTGACCTAATTTTAATTTCTAAAAATACTCTTTTTGCTGGGAAAAATTTTTTGCTCTTTATATGTTGCAATATAGAAAGGATCAAACCCCCAAAAATTTATTAATAGGAAAAATAAATTGGGGTTTTTATATAAATTTCTTGCAAGTTTGACACTTAATGTTTAATTTGACAAAAAAAACTCTTTTAAACTGGAAAAATTTTTCATTTTTTATATTTTCAAATAAGAAAGGGGTCAACCCCAAAATTTTTTATGGGAAAATTTGTTTTTTAAAAATTTTTAAGGGAAAATTGGAAAAAAAAGGGTTTTTTCATTTTTTTTATTTTTTCATAAAAAAAAAACCCCCAAGTTTTGGGTTGGGACCTTTTTTTATTAAATTTTAATTTGACCCCAAAAAATAAAAAAAAATTTTAGCTGGGAAAATTTTTGCATCTTTTTATATGTTTTCAACATGAAAGGATCAACCCCCAAAAAACTTATTGGGGTGGTGAACTAAGAACTTGGGTTTTTATGTAAATTCTTGTAAAATGTTGGGACCTAAAAAAAAAAAAAATGGTTTTTTTTTTTAAATTTCTTAAAAAACCCAAAAAATTTTAAAGGGTTTTAAAAGGCTTGGGGAAATTTAATTTTTTTGCCATTTCAAAATTTTATTTTTTTTTTCAAATATAAAGAGGATCAATCCCAAAAATCTTTTTTTGGTAATAAAATTGGTGTTTTATTAAATTTCTTGAAGTTTGCACCAAAAAAAGTTTTTTTTCTAAAAATACCTTTAGCTGGAATTTTTTCATCTTTTTTTTATTAAAAAAAAAGAGGATCAACCCAAAATCTTATTAAAATGGTTAAAAAAAATTGGTTGGGGTTTTTATATAAATTCTTGCAAGTTTACCTTAAATTTTTAATTTTACTAAAAATACTCTTTTAGCGGGAAAATTTTCATCTTTTAAATTTTCAACTATAGAAGAGGGGTCAACCCCAAAAATCATTGATTGGGAAAAAAGGGGGCTTGGTGTTTTTTATTAAATTCTTTTCAAGGTTTTTACACTCAGAAATTTTTAATTTACTAAAAAAAATCTTTAACTGGAATATTTTTTGCATCTTTTTAATTTTTTCAACTATAGAAAGACAACCCCAAAAAATCTTATTTGGTAAAAAAAGGACTTGGTGTTTTTATAAAATTTCCTTTTTCAAGTTTTGAAACCCCAAATTTAATTTGACTAAAAAACTCTTTTAGCTGGAATATTTTTTCATTTTTTATATTTTCAAATAGAAGAGGATCAACCCCCCAAAAAAATTGATTTGGGGAAAAAAGGGATTGGGGTTTCATTAAATTTCTTGCAAGTGTTGACACTTTAAAAGTTTAATTGACTAAAAATCTCTTTTAGCTGAAAATTTTTCATCTTTTATATTTTTTTAAATAGAAGAATCAACCCCCCAAAAACATTATTGGTTTAAATAAAATTGGTGTTTTTTAATAAAATTTTTGCAAAAATTTTTTAACCCCCAAATGTTTAATTTGACTAAAAATACTCTTTTTGCTGGGAAAATTTTTTCATTTTTTATATTTTTCAACTATAGAAAAGGATCAAAAACCCCAAAAATTTATTGTTGGGAAAATAAGGGACTTTTGGTGTTTTTTTTAAATTTTTTGAAAGGTTGACCCTAAAAGTTTAAAATTTTCAAAAATACCTTTTTCGGAATTTTTTTGCATCTTTTTATGTTTCAATAAGAAGAGGATCAACCCCCAAAATCTTAAATTAAATGGTAAATAAATTGGTGTTTTCATAATATTTTTTGAAAATTTGGAACCTCAAAGGGTTTTTTTTTAAATTTTACTAAAAAACCTTTTAAACTGGGAAAATTTTTTGCATTTTTTATATTTTTTCAAATAAGAAGAGGACAACCCCAAAAATCTTATTGGTTGGTAATAAAGGGGTTGGGGGTTTTTTTTAAATTTCTTGAAGTGGTTTGGACCTAAATGTTTTAAAAAAAACAAAAATACTCTTAGCGGGTATTTTGCATCTTTTTATATGTTTCAATATAGAAAGGAAACAACCCAAAAATCTTATTGGTTTAATAAAAATTGGGGGTTTTTAAAAAATTTTCTTGAAGTTTTTGCAACTTAAATTTTTTTAATTTTCTAAAAATACTCTTTTAGCTGGAAAAGTTTTCATCTTTTTTTATTTTTCAAATAAAAGAGGATCAACCCAAAATCTTATGTATGGTGAAAAGAAGGGGTTTGGGGTTTTAGTAAAAAACTTGAAAATGTTTTCATTTAAAAAGTTTAATTTCTAAAAAACTTTTTAGCTGGAAAAATTTTTTTTCATCTTTTTAATTTTTTCAAATTTAAAGAGGACAACCCAAAAACTATTAAAAATTTTGGGAAATAAGGGGTTGGTGTTTTTAATAATTTTTCTTGCAAGTTTGACCCCTTAAATTTTTAAATTTGACTAAAAAAAATTCCCTTTTTGCTGAAATTTTTTCATCTTTTTTTATTTTCAAAATAGAAAGGATCAACCCAAAATCTTTTTTTTGGTTAAAAAAGGGGTTTTTATTAAATATCTTGAAGTTCACTTAAATGTTTAAATTACTAAAAATACTCTTTTAGCGGAATATTTTTCATTTTTTATATTTTTCAATAAAAAGAGATCAAACCCAAAAAATCATTTTATTGGGAAAAAGGATTGTGTTTATTAAAAATTTTTTGCAATTTTGACACTTTTTAAAGTTTAATTGACTAAAAAACTCTTTTTGCTGAAATTTTTGCATTTTTTTAATTTTCAATATAAAAGGATAAACCCAAAAATTTATTAAAGGTAAATAAATTGGGGGTTTTTATATATTTCTTGCAAATTTGAAAATAAATGTTTTTTAATTTACTAAAAAAACTCTTTTAGCGGAATATTTTTGCATCCTTTTAATGTTTTTTTTACTATAGAAGAGGATCAACCCCCAAAATCTTATTTTGGTTTAAAATAAGGACTTGGTGTTTTAATTTTTTTTCTTTAAAGTTTGGACCTAATTTTTAATTTTCTAAAAATACTCTTTTTGCGGAAATTTTTGCATCTTTTAAATTTTTTCAATATAGAAGGGTTTAACCCAAAAAATCTTAATTTGGTAAAAATAAAATTGTGTTTTATTAAATTTCTGAAGTTTGCCCCAAATGTTTAATTTTAAAAATAAATCTTTTTAGCTGGAAAATTTTTAAAACTTTTTATATTTTTCAAAATAAAGAAAGGTCACCCAAAAATCTTAAATTAAAAAGGTAAAAATAAATTGGTGTTTCTAAAATTTCTTGAGATTGACAACTTAAAAATTTTTTTTTACTAAAAAAAACTTTTTTGCTGAATTTTTTATCACTTTTTATATAAATTTAACTATAGAAGAGGATCAACCCCAAAATCTTATTGATTGGTAAAAAGGGACTTTGGTGTTTCAATTTAAATTCTTGCAAGTTTGACCACCAAATGTTTAATTTGCTAAAAATACCTTTAGCTGGAATATTTTTTTCATCTTTTAATGTTTTTTAACTATGAAAAGGATCAACCCCCAAAAAAAATTGTTGGAAAATAAGGACTTGGGGTTTAAATTTAAATTTCTTGAAGTTTTGCACCTAAATGTTTAATTTCTAAAAAAAATCTTTTAGTGGGTATTTTTTGCATATTTTAAATTTCAATATAAAGGGATCAACCCCCAAAAATTATTAATAGGAAATAAATTGGTGTTTTCAATATTTTTTGCAAGGTTTACACCCCCAAAAGTTTAATTTTTACTAAAAATACTCTTTAGCTGGAAAATTTTTTCATCCTTTTTTTTATTTTCAACTATAGAAGAGGGTCAACCCCAATAATCTTATGATAAAGGTTAAAAAGGGATTGGTGTTTTATAAAAATTTTTTCAAGGTTTTAAAACCTCAAAAGTTTTTTGACTAAAAATACTCTTTTTCTGAAATTTTTTGCACTTTTTTTAAGTTTTTTAAAAATAGAAGAGGATCAACCCAAAAACATTTTGGTAAAAAAAAAAATTTTGGGTTTATTAAAAATTTTTTGAAGTTTTGGACCTAAATGTTTAATTTTTCTAAAAATACTCTTTTAGCTGGAAAAATTTTTGCATTTTTTATATGTTTTTTAAAAAAAAGAGGGCAACCCCCAAAAATTTATTTTGGTAAAAAAATTGGGGTTTTATTAAATTTTTTGAAGTTTGCCCTAATGTTTAATTTGCTAAAAAAACCTTTAGGGGTATTTTTCATCTTTTAATTTACAATATAAAAGGATCAACCCCAAAAACTATTGAAAAGGGAAAAAGGGTTGGTGTTTTAATTTAAAATTTTCCAAGTGTTGACCTTAAAATTTAAAATTTTACTAAAAAAAACTCTTTTAGCTGAAAATTTTTGCATCTTTTATATGTTTCAAAAAATAAAAGGTCAACCCAAAAACTTATTTGGTAAAAAAATTAAAAAAGTGTTTTTATATAAATTTCTTCAAGTTTTGAAACTTAAAGTTTAAATTTTACTAAAAAACTCTTTTAGCGGAAATTTTTCATTTTTTTATATTTTTCAAATATAGAAAAGGGTCAAACCCCCAAAAAATTATTGATTTGGTTAAATAAGGACTTGGGTTTCATTATATTTCTTGAAATGTTGAAAACCCCAAATGTTTTAAATTTTACAAAAAAAAACCCTTAGCTGGGAAAATTTTTGCATCTTTTATATTTTTCAACTATAGAAGAGGATCAAACCCAAAATCATTTTTGGTAAAAAAAAAGGGGGCTTGGTTTTTATAAATTTCTTGAAGTTTTACCTAAAAAGTTTAAAAATTCTAAAAATAAATCTTTTAGCGGAAAAAATTTTTGCACTTTTTTTAATTTTTCAAAAAAAAGAAAGAAACCCCAAAAAAAACTTATTTGGTAAATAAAATTGGTTTTTATTAAAAAATTTTTTGAATTTTGCAACTTTAAAAAGTTTAAATTTTTCTAAAAAACTCTTTTTTTGCGGAAAATTTTCACTTTTTTTTATTTTCAAATAAAAGAGGATCAACCCCCAAAAAACTTTTTAAATGTTTTAAAAAAAATTGGTGTTTTTAAAAATTTTGCAAGTTTTTGACACTTAAATTTTTAATTTGACTAAAAAACTCTTTTTGCTGGAATTTTTTCTTTTTATATTTTTTCAACTATAGAAGAGGTCAACCCCCAAAAATCATTTATTGGTAAAAAGGGACTTGGGGTTTTCTTAAAATTTTTTGCAAGGTTTGCACCTCAAATGTTTAAATTTTCTAAAAAACTCCCCCCCCCCCCCCCCCCCCCCCCCCCCCCCCCCCCCCCCCCCCCCCCCCCCCCCCCCCCCCCCCCCCCCCCCCCCCCCCCCCCCCCCCCCCCCCCCCCCCCCCCCCCCCCCCCCCCCCCCCCCCCCCCCCCCCCCCCCCCCCCCCCCCCCCCCCCCCCCCCCCCCCCCCCCCCCCCCCCCCCCCCCCCCCCCCCCCCCCCCCCCCCCCCCCCCCCCCCCCCCCCCCCCCCCCCCCCCCCCCCCCCCCCCCCCCCCCCCCCCCCCCCCCCCCCCCCCCCCCCCCCCCCCCCCCCCCCCCCCCCCCCCCCCCCCCCCCCCCCCCCCCCCCCCCCCCCCCCCCCCCCCCCCCCCCCCCCCCCCCCCCCCCCCCCCCCCCCCCCCCCCCCCCCCCCCCCCCCCCCCCCCCCCCCCCCCCCCCCCCCCCCCCCCCCCCCCCCCCCCCCCCCCCCCCCCCCCCCCCCCCCCCCCCCCCCCCCCCCCCCCCCCCCCCCCCCCCCCCCCCCCCCCCCCCCCCCCCCCCCCCCCCGGGGGGGGGGGGGGGGGGGGGGGGGGGGGGGGGGGGGGGGGGGGGGGGGGGGGGGGGGGGGGGGGGGGGGGGGGGGGGGGGGGGGGGGGGGGGGGGGGGGGGGGGGGGGGGGGGGGGGGGGGGGGGGGGGGGGGGGGGGGGGGGGGGGGGGGGGGGGGGGGGGGGGGGGGGGGGGGGGGGGGGGGGGGGGGGGGGGGGGGGGGGGGGGGGGGGGGGGGGGGGGGGGGGGGGGGGGGGGGGGGGGGGGGGGGGGGGGGGGGGGGGGGGGGGGGGGGGGGGGGGGGGGGGGGGGGGGGGGGGGGGGGGGGGGGGGGGGGGGGGGGGGGGGGGGGGGGGGGGGGGGGGGGGGGGGGGGGGGGGGGGGGGGGGGGGGGGGGGGGGGGGGGGGGGGGGGGGGGGGGGGGGGGGGGGGGGGGGGGGGGGGGGGGGGGGGGGGGGGGGGGGGGGGGGGGGGGGGGGGGGGGGGGGGGGGGGGGGGGGGGGGGGGGGGGGGGGGGGGGGGGGGGGGGGGGGGGGGGGGGGGGGGGGGGGGGGGGGGGGGGGGGGGGGGGGGGGGGGGGGGGGGGGGGGGGGGGGGGGGGGGGGGGGGGGGGGGGGGGGGGGGGGGGGGGGGGGGGGGGGGGGGGGGGGGCAACCCCAAAATCTTTTTGTTGGTAAATAAGGAATTGGTTTTTTAAAAGTAAATTTCTTGAAGTTTGCACCTAATGTTTAAAATTTCTAAAAAAAACTCTTTTTGCTAAAATTTTTTTGCATCTTTTTTATGTTGTCAAAAAAGAAGAGGATCAAAACCCAAAAAACTTTTTAATAGGTTTAAAAAATTTAAATTTTTGTTTTCATATAAATTTTTTTGCAAGTTTGGGCCTTAAAGTTTTAAATTTGACAAAAATACTCTTTTTTCTGGGAAAATTTTTCAAACTTTTTATATTTTCAACAAAAAAGGACAAACCCCCAATAATCTTATTGTTGGGGAAAAGGAAATTGGGGTTTATGAAATTTCTTTTTAAATGTTGCACTTTAAAAAGTTAAAAATTTCTAAAAATACTCTTTTTGCTGAAATTTTTGCATCTTTTTATATTTTTCAAATATAAAGAGGATCAAACCCGACATTATTTATTTGGAAATAAGGGATTGGGGTTTAATAAATTTCTTGCAAGTTTTTGACACCTTCAAAAGTTAAATTTGACTAAAAATTTCTCTTTTAGCTGAAATTTTTTGCCAAAATTTTATATTTTTTCAATATAGAAAGGATCACCCCCCAAAAATTTTATAATATGGTTAAATAAAAAATTGGTGTTTTTTTTTAAATTTTTTGCAAGTTTTCAAATAAATGTTTAATTTGACTAAAAATACTCTTTTAGCTGGAATATTTTTTTCATCCTTTTATATTTTCAATATAAAGAGGATCAACCCCAAAAATCATTGATAGGTAAAAAAGGGACTTGGTGTTTTCATTAAATTTTTTGAAAATGTTGACCCCTCAAATTTTTAAATTTTACTAAAAAATACTCTTTTAGCTGGAATATTTTTTTCATCTTTTTATATGTTTTCAAAATAGAAGAGATCAACCCAAAATTATTGATTTTTTAAAAAAAGGGACTTGGTGTTTATTAAAATTTTTTGAAATTTTGCACCTAAAATTTTAATTTCTAAAAATACTCTTTTTGCTGAATTTTTTGCATTTTTATATTTTCAAATAAGAAGAGATCAACCCCCAAAAAATTTTTTAATGGTAAATAAAAATGGTGTTTTAATTAAAAATTTCTTGCAAGTTTGACACCCAAATGTTTTAATTTGCTAAAAAAACTCTTTTAGCTGGAATTTTTACATCTTTTTTTATTTTCAAAAAAAAAAGGATCAACCCCCAAAAATCTTATTAAAAGGTGAAAAAATTGGTGTTTTTTATTAAATTCTTGCAATTTGACACTTAAATGTTTAATTTACAAAAAACCTTTGCTGGGAAATTTTTGCACTTTTTTTATGTTTTCAAATAAGAAAGGATCAACCCCCAAACTTATTGTTTTTTAATAAGGGACTTGGGGGTTTTAATTTAAAATTTTTTGAAGTTTTAAACCCAAAAAAGTTTAATTTTTAAAATACCTTTTTGCGAAAATTTTTTGATCTTTTTTTTTTGTTTTCAAATATAGAAGAGATCAACCCAAAAAACTTATTTTGGGAAATAAAATTTTGTTTTTTATTAAATTTCTTGAAATTTGCACTTTAAATGTTTTAAATTTTCTAAAAATACTCTTTTTGCTGAAATTTTTGCATCTTTTTTTTATTTTTCAAATAAAGAGGTCAACCCAAAAACTTATTAAAGGGTAAAAAAAATTGGGTTTTCATTAAAAAATTTTTGCAAATTTGAAAACTTAAATGTTTAATTTGACTAAAAATACTCTTTTAAGCTGGAAATTTTCATCTTTTTTTATTTTTCAACATAGAAGAGGATCAACCCCAAAAACATTGATTGTAAAAAGGGACTTGTGTTTTCATTAAATTTCTTGAAATTTTACACTCAAAGTTTAATTTGACTAAAAATACTCTTTTAGCTGGAATATTTTTGCATTTTTTATATTTTCAACTATAGAAGAGGATCAACCCAAATTTAAATTTATTTGGTAAAAAAAGGGGTTTTTGTTTCAATTAAAATTTTTTTGCAAATTTTGACACCTTTTTAAATGTTTAATTTGACTAAAAAAACTCTTTTTTCTGGAATATTTTTGCATTTTTTATAGTTTCAACTATAGAAGAGGGTCACCCCAAAATTTATTGAATTGGGGAAATAAGGATTGTGTTTTATTAAATTTTTTTCAAATGTTTTAACACCTCAAAAGTTTAAAATTTACAAAAAACTCTTTAGCTGGAATATTTTTGCATTTTTTATATTTTCAAATATAGAAGAGGATCAACCCCAAAAATTTTTTATATGGTAAATAAATTGGGGGTTTTTTATATATTTTTTTGAAGTTTGGGAAAATAAATGTTTAATTTACTAAAAAACCTTTTTAGCTGGAATAATTTTTCATCTTTTATATTTTTCAACTATAAAAGGGGTCAACCCCAAAAAATCTTATTGGTTGGTAAAAAGACTTGGGGGTTTTATAAATTTCTTGAAGTGTTGGACCTAAAAAAGTTTAAAATTTTCTAAAAATACTCTTTGCTGGAATTTTTGCATCTTTTTTTTTTTTTTCAAATATAGAAAAGAATCAACCCAAAAATCTTATTGTTGGGAATAAGGAAAAGTTGTTTTAAATTTAAATTTTTTTTTAAGTGTTTTCACCTAATTTAATTTCTAAAAATACTCTTTTACTGAAAATTTTTTGCCATCTTTTTATATTTTCAAATATAGAAAGGATCAACCCAAAAAAACTTATTAAATGGTAAATAAAAAAAATTTTGTTTTATTAAATTTCTTGCAAGTTTGAAACTTAAAAGTTAATTTGACTAAAAAAACCCTTTTTGCTGGAAAAATTTTTTCATCTTTTTTTTTTTTTTTCAAAAAAGAGGACAACCCAAAAATCTATTATATGGTTTAAATAAATTGGTGTTTCAAAATTTTTTTTAAATGTTACCCAAATGTTTAATTTACTAAAAATACTCTTTTTGCTGGAAAATTTTTCATTTTTTATATGTTTTCCAAATATAGAAGAGGATCAACCCCCAAAAAACTTTTTGGGTTTGGGGATAAAGGGGTTTTTTTTTATGTAAATTTCTTGAAGTGTTGGCACCTAAAAAGTTTAAAATTTCTAAAAATCTCTTTAGCTGAAAATTTTTTTCATCTTTTTATATGTTGTCAAATTAAAAGGATCAATCCCAAAAATCTTATTAATAAGGTTTTAAAAAAAATTTAAAATTTGGGGTTTTCATATAAATTTCTTGCAAGTTTGAAACTAAAAATTTTTAAATTTACTAAAAATACTCTTTTAGCTGAATATTTATCATCTTTTTATATTATTCAACTATAAAAGGATCAACCCCAAAAACAAGATAGGTGAAAAAGGGGGGGGGAAAAAAGGGGGGAACCCAAAATTTTTGGAGGGTTTTTCAAAGAAAGAAAAGGTCCCCCAAAAATTTTTTTTTAAAAAAACTTTTTTTTTAAAATTTTTAATTTTTACCCAAAAATTTTTCAAAAAATTTTAGCGGAATATTTTTGCATCTTTTTATATTTTATCAATATAAAGAGACAAACCCAAAAAAACATTGATTTGGGGGGGAAAAAGGGATTTGTTTTAATTAAAATTTTTTTGCAATTTTGACACCTAATGTTTAATTTGACTAAAAAAACTCTTTTAGCTGAAAATTTTTTTTGCATCATTTTATATGTTTTCAAAATAAAAAGGGGTCAACCCAAAAAACTTATTAATAATTTGGTTAAATAATTTTAAAATTTGGGTTTTCATAAAATTTTTTTAAATTAAACTTAAATGTTTAATTTGACTAAAAATACTCTTTTAGCTGGAATATTTATCATTTTTTATTTTTCAAATATAGAAGAGGATCACCCAAAATCTTATTGAATGGGGAAAAAGGGGCTTGGTGTTTTCATTAAATTCTTTTAAGTGTTGACATTAAATGTTAATTTTCTAAAAAACTCTTTCTGGGTATTTTTGCATCTTTTTTTTTGTTTTCAAAAATAGAAGAATAAAAACCCCCAAAAATCATTGATTGGGAAAAAAAGGATTGGGGTTTTTAAATTTCTTGCCAAATTTGACACTCAAATGTTTAATTTGACTAAAAATACCTTTTAGCTGAAATTTTTGCAATTTTTTAAAATTTTTTCAATATAGAAAAGGGTCAACCCAAAAATTTATTATTGGGGGGAAATAAAAATTTGGGGTTTTATTTAAAAATTTTTGAAGTTTGAAACCCAAAAATTTTTAATTTTTCTAAAATACTCTTTTTGCGGAATATTTTTCTCTTTTTTTTATGTTTTTCAAAAAAGAAGAGGATCAACCCAAAAATCTTAATTAATGGTAAATAAGGGGGGTTTTTGGGGTTTCATAAAAATTTCCCTTAAATTTTGACACCTCAAATGTTTAATTGACTAAAAAACCTTTTAGCTGGATAATTTTTTCAATTTTTTATTTTCAATATAGAAGAGGATCAACCCCAAAAATTTATTGTTGGGGAAATAAGGATTGGTGTTTATTAAAATTCTTAAAATTTGGACCTAAATTTTAAATTTCTAAAAATACTCTTTTTTGCTGGAATATTTTTGCATCCCTTTTTTATGTTTAAATAAGAAGAGGATCAACCCAAAAAAACTTTTTATATGGTTAAATAAAATTGTTTTTTTAATTAAATTTCTTGCAAGGTTTGACACTTTAAAAGTTTAATTTGACTAAAAACTCTTTTAGCTGAAATTTATTACATTTTATTTTTCAAAAAGAAAGGATCACCCAAAAACTTATTAAAAAGGTTAAAAATAAATTTTGTTTTCATTAAATTTCTTGAAGTTGAAACTAAAGTTTAATTTGACAAAAATACTCTTTTTGCTGGGAAAAATTTTTCATCTTTTTTATGTTTTTTAACTAAGAAAAGGATCAACCCAAAAATCTAATTTAAATTTTAAAAAAAGGGGGCTTGGTGTTTTTATAAAATTTCTTGAAGTTTTGACACCAAAAAAGTTTAAAAATTTTCTAAAAAAAACTCTTTGCTGGAGTTTTTTCATCTTTTTATATTTTCAAATATAGAAAAAGAAACAACCCCAAAAAAAACTTTTTGATTGGTGAAAAAAGGGAAATTGTTTTTTTAATTTTAAATTTTTTGCAATGTTTACACTTTTAATTTTAATTTTTAAAAAATACCTTTTTGCTGAAAATTTTTTGCATCGTTTATATGTTGTTTTAAATATAAGAGGTCAAAACCCAAAATTTATTAAAAGGTTTTAAAAATAAAATTTTTTTTCATATAAATTCTTGCAAGTTTGAAACTTAAATGTTTTTAAATTTTACTAAAAAAACTCTTTTAGCGGAATAAATTTTCATTTTTTAAAATTTTTTCAACTATAAAGAGGATCAAACCCCCAAAAAAAAATTGAAATGGTGAAATAAGGGACTGGTGTTTTCATAATATTTTTTTTAGGTTTGACACCCAAAAAATTTTTTTTACTAAAATTTCTCTTTTAAAATGATATTTTTTCATCTTTTTTTAAATTTTTTTAAATAAGAAGAGGGTCAACCCCCAAAAACTTATGATTTGGGGTTTAAAAAAGGGACTTGGTGTTTTCATATTATTTCTTTAAAAATTTGGTACCCTCAAATTTTTAATTTGACTAAAAAAACTCTTTGCTGGAATATTTTTGCATCTTTTTTTATGTTTTCAAATATAAAGAGGACACCCCAAAAACTTTTTGGGGTGGGGGAACAAGAGCTTGGGGTTTTTTTGTAAATTTTTTGTAATGTTGGCACCTAAAATGTTAATTTCTAAAAAACTCTTTTTGCCCGGAATATTTTTGCATCTTTTTATATGTTTTTCAAAAATAAAGAGGACACCCAAAAAAATTATTATTTGGTAAAAAATTGTGTTTTTAAAAAATTTTTTGCAAGTGTTGAACCTCAAATGTTTAATTTTTACTAAAAAAACCTTTTAGCTGGAATATTTTTTTATTTTTTATATTTCAAAAAAGAAGAGGGGTCAACCCCCAAAAAAATTTTTTGGTAAAAAATTTGGGGTTTTATTAAATTTTTGAAGTTGGACCTAAAATGTTTTAATTTTCTAAAAAAACTCTTACTGGTAATTTCAACTTTTTATAATTTCAAATAGAAGAGGACAACCCAAAAACATTTATGGGTTAAATATTAAAAAGGGGGTTTTCAAATAAATTTTTTTCAAGTTTTGACACCCCCAAAGTTTAATTTGACTAAAAAACTCTTTTAGCTGGAATATTTTTCATTTTTTATTTTTTCAACTATAAAGAGGATCAACCCCAAAAATCTATTGATTTGGTTAAAAGGGACTTGGGGTTTTCATTAATTTCTTGCAAGTGTTGGACCTCAAATGTTTAATTTGACTAAAATACTCTTTTAGCTGGAAATATTTTTGCATCTTTTTATAGTTTCAACTATAGAAGAGGATCAAACCCCAAAAAATTAGGTTGGGAAAAAAGGGGCTTGGTGGTTTTTTTAAATTTCTTGAAGTTTGGCCCTAAAATGTTTAATTTTCTAAAAAAATCTTTAGCTGGGTATTTTCACTTTTTATATTTTTCAATTAAAGAGGTCACCCAAAAATCTTATTTTAAAAAATTGGGGAAAAAAAGGGTGTTTTCATTAAATTTCTTGCAAGTTTGACCTTTTAAAAGTTTAATTTTACTAAAAATACCTTTAGCTGGGAAAATTTTTCATCTTTTTATATTTTTTTCAACTATAGAAAGGATCAACCCCCAAAAAATTTTTTTTTTATTTTGGGAAAAAGGGACTTGGTGTTTCATTAAATTTTCTTGCAAGTTTGCACCTCAAAAGTTTAATTTGACAAAAATACTCTTTTTAAGGGGTGGAATATTTTTTTCATTTTTTATATTTTCAAATATAAAAAGGGTCAACCCCAAAAATTTATTTTTGGGAAAAAGGGACTTGGGGTTTTTTTTAATTTTTTGAAGTGTTGGACCTTAAATGTTTAATTTCTAAAAATACCTTTTTAGCTGGAATATTTTTTCATCTTTTTAATGGGTTTTTTAACATAGAAGAGAAACCCCAAAAAATTTGGGGGAAAAAAAATTTTTTTAAAATATTTAAAATTTTTGGGGGGGGGGGGGGGTTTTTTTTTTTTTTTTTTTTGGGGGGGGGGGGGGGTTTTTTTTTTTATAAAGGGAAAAAAAAATTTTATTGGGGGGGGGGGGGGGGGGGGGGGGGGGGACCCAAAATTTTTAATTTTAAAAATATATTAAAATTTTTTATTTTTTTAATTTTAAATTGGGTTTTTATTTTTTTTTTTTTTTTTTTTTTTTAATTTTTATTTGTTTTTGTTTTTTTTGGGGGGGGGGGTTTTTATTTTTTTATTTTTAATAAGTTAAAATAATTTTTAGAAGGTAAAAAAGGTTTGGGATAAATTTTTTGGGGGATTTTGTTTTTTGATAAAAAAATTTTTAGTGGGGTTTTTTGGGGGTTTTTTTTGGGTTTTTTTGGGGTTTTTTTGGGGGTTGGTAAAAAAAGGATTGGGTTTTTAAAATTTTTGAAAGGGTAAAATTTTTTTTTCTTTTAGTTGGTTTTTTATTTTTAAAAAAATTAAAGAAAAAAAATTTTTTTATGGGAAATAAATTGGGGGTTTTGTAAATTTTTTGCAAGGGTTTTACAAATTTAATGTTTAATTTTACTAAAAATACTCTTTTAGCTGGGAAATTTTTCATCTTTTTATGTTTTCAAAAATGAAAGGACACCCCCAAAATCTTATTGTATGGTTTAAAAAATTTGGGGTTTTTATAAAATTTCTTTCAAGTTTGAAACCCAAATGTTAATTTGCTAAAAATACCTTTTACTGGGAAAATTTTTTCATCTTTTTTTATTTTTTCACATAAAGAGGATCAACCCAAAATCTTTATTTGGTAAAAAGGGGCTTGGTGTTTTATTTAAAATTTCTTTAAATGTTGCACCTAAATGTTTTTAATTTTCTAAAAATATTTTTAGCTAAAATTTTTTTTATTTTTTTTATTGTTTTTAAATATAGAAAGGATCAACCCAAAAATCTTATTTTTGGTAAATAAAATTGTGTTTTATTAAATTTCTTGAATTTTTGCAACTTTAAAAATTTTTAAATTTGACTAAAATACTCTTTAGCTGGGAAAATTTTTTCATCTTTTATATATTCAATAGAAGAGGATCAACCCAAAATCTTATTAAAGGTGAAAAAATTGGTTTTTCATTAAATCTTGCAAGTTTTGGGCACTTCAATTTTAATTTGACTAAAAATTTCCTTTTTGCTGGGAAATTTTTGCATCTTTTTTAGTTTTCAACTATAGAAGAGGACAACCCATAATCTTATTGGGTTAAAAAAAGGACTTGGTGTTTCATATAAAATTTTTTGCAAGTGTTGACCCCAAATGTTTAATTTGACTAAAAAAAACTCTTTAGCTGGGAAATTTTTGCTTTTTTTAATTTTCAACATAGAAGAGGATCAAACCCCAAAAATTTTATTTTTGGGAAAAAGGATTGGTGTTTTATGTATTTCTTGAATGTTGCACCTAAAAAGTTTAAAATTTCTAAAAAAACCTTTTTTCTGGGTATTTTTCATCTTTTTTTTTTAC
>JAJSOM010000735.1:0-35058 GCA_023052935.1 Piezodorus guildinii
TAATTTTCAGAAAATTTTTTTCTTTACTTTTTTGTTTTTGCTGTTAAAACCGATTGCATTTTTTAATGTTGTTTTTCTGTAGAATTCTAGAGTTTTTAATACGCCATTTGACATCTTTGTTTCCTTCTCTTAGCCTGTACAAAAAAGAAAAAACCCCCTTTTGCGATTATCATTTTCTAAAATCCTTCTAGTAATTGGCTTCGGTGCCGCGTAAAAATGTCCCAAGCTTCTTTAATTCCGTTATACTATGTGTCTTTCCGCACAAAAATTCTATCTATTTTTTAAAAGATTGACTACACGCCGATTGTTTAATAAAAAATTAATGTAGTTTTTCATGAGCAACGGGGCAATAACCCCCGGTGCCGTTTTTTGGAATTTTTTGCAGAAACCCCAAACAAAAAACGATTGCAAGGTAACCTGATTCCCTTTGCTGTAATTGCTGCCATGCAGGGTAATGGAAAAAATTTGATTTTAGTTTAATACAATAAAAAAAAACTAAGTCAACCGGATCTTTTATCAAAGGAGTACTGAAATCTAAAAACTAAAGCGTATTCACCCTTTTTGAAATTTTTAATAATAATATTTATTTTTGTGTTTTTCATTAAAATTGGTTTAATGCAAATAATTTTTTAGTAATGAAAAATGTTGCAATAATAAACCCGGGTATGACGTGTATTTTCTAAGCAATTAAAATCTAGGATGTAATTTTCAGTTAAAGCCGGTGAAAATATCACCTAAATTTTCAATAGGAGTAGGAACAATGTAAAAGTATTTCTTTTTGGAAGGAATTTTTATTTTATTATTTTTTGTTTATTATTTTTATATTCAGCTAACTACTTAAATAACTATAATGTTTGTGTAGAACATGTATAAATTTTAAGTAAAAAATTTTATTCATTTTTTATTGATGTTTGTTTTATTATAAAAAATATGAATATTGGAGTTTGAGTAATATTAGCTTATATATTAAATGATGATAATTAATTTATTTAAAAAACGATAGTATATTTAAATTAGCTTTTTTTAAATTTAAAATTAGATGTTTTAAATGAATCATAGGATGAAAATTTATATAAAGTTCACATTAAAATTTTATTTAAATTCTATGTTTCTTGTTTTTGAATTTTCTTAAAATTAAAGAATTATAATGATTAATAATTTTAAAATCATACGATGTGTAAAATTGTTTATTTAAAAGCAAAGTCAGAGGCATTTTATGTTTTAATAATCTCTTTCATTGATTATATAAGGAAATAATTTGTAACTTGTTTTTTTTAATAGCATGTAATGTTAACAAAAAATTTAATAACTGAAAAATATTAAATGATCTTACGTTTTTAAAAATTATATAATAAAATTTTTTATAAAAAAATTAGTTAAAGCAATTTGGTTGTATCTGTTGGCGATTTCTTCTCATAGAATCAAAAAATATAATAAAAAAATTTTATGTTTTATCGCAGAAATATGTTAATTGTACAACCGGGGAATCCCGTGAAAAATTAGTATAAAGTGATTTTAAAAAATTCAGATGCCACCCAAATATTAAATTATAAAATTATATATTTAACATTCGCATTTATTTATTGAATAAAAATTTTTTGTATGGTTTTTTGATAATACCTTTACCTTTAATTCTTTAATTTGTAGATCAATATAATTTGAGAAAAAAATGAAATCATGTTATTATTTTTAATTTTTTGTAAGTATTTTCATTAGGTTGTGCTCTGTTCTACTTGGGTTTTCTAGTTAGGGGTCAAAACATAATATCACGCCTTTGGGGCCCCCAAAAAGTGTAAACATTGAAATTCGGTAACCCCAAGCATTTTAAGAAAAAAAACCTGCAAAGTTCAAATATTTCCCCTGGTATCAGGGTAAAATGGTGTGAATGGTCAAGTCCTCTGGGATTTAGTTTATTCAGGCAGAAAAAATTGCACATACTTTACTGGCGTAACTAAAGTATTTTTAAACCATATTTATGGGGTAAACAAACCCCGTTTTTAAAAGGCATTATTTATCGACATACGGATCACTAAAAGTAAAATTAATTTTAAATTATTAAAGAATATAAACTAAAAAATTTTCGAATGTAAAAGTTATTCCGAAAATGGAGAAGTGTTTCTTTTAGGTTTAGTGACTAACATGAAGACCCAAAAAAAAACCATCATATTAATGGGTTATTAAATTTTAATAGTTTTTATTCGAAAATAAAAATTGAAATTTGAAATGGTAAAAATATTTTTAATACATTTTTAAAATTAGAAAGAGATAAAAATTTCTATTTTAAACAAAAAAATAGAAAAAATTTGAGTTCAAAATTTTTCACGTTTTTTTGTAGTGCTTTTAAAGAATGTTACCTTGGCATTCATTAAAAATTTTTA
The DNA here is from genome assembly GCA_023052935.1 of Piezodorus guildinii. Classification (NCBI taxonomy): domain Eukaryota; kingdom Metazoa; phylum Arthropoda; class Insecta; order Hemiptera; family Pentatomidae; genus Piezodorus; species Piezodorus guildinii. The sequence continues at coordinate 2,379 of JAJSOM010000735.1, forward strand.
TTAAGATAAAAACCACCCATTTTTTAAAAATGTATCTTGATGATAGTTCATTTCTTTGTACACAAAAACACATTTTCATAATAGGTATTTCCTTTTAAAATTTTTTAAAGAGTGCGAAAAATTTTTTTTTTTTTATTTTTTTTCCTGAATGTTCATTTCTGCTATTATCTGAACCCCATTTTTTTCATGTCGTTTTTCAATATTTGTCCTATGTAATAATATTAGCCACATTTTTTTTTAAATTTGAAAAAAAATTTTTCACTTAGTAAAGGGTATGAATTTCTCCATTTTGCCCCCAAAAAACGGCCGTCCCCGTGAATAATCACCAGTGGTAATGCTCAGCCTTTTCCATTAAAAACTGTTTATAAAACCCTTGTTCATTTTTTTATCATCCTCTTAAACTAACATCTTGATTTGGATACACACCCAAATTTTAAAAAACCCCCTGCATGTCCGTTCTTTTTTAAAACCAGTTTCGTGCTGAAAAAAAAAAAAAAAATGCTATGCCAATTTTGTTTAACCTTTTTAATATAAATCCTTTTTTTTTTCACCCCATTATAAAAATGGACTAGATCCCAAAAACCCTTTTAAAAGGTGGGTTTTTCTTCAATATTTAACCAATTGGAAAAATTTTTTTTCCAAGTGCATTTAAACAAAAAATGGATCTTTATATACATTACTGCCAGTAATTGACTTCTAATGGCCAAAAAAAAATTGTTGAAAACATCGCACAAAAAAATTTTACTGGTCTTTCAGGTTTTTAAATTGTAAAGAAAGACGCGAAAATATCGACGAGCCAATCTTTTCCAAATTTTCTGGACTTTTTTAAACTGAATAGCGCGATTTATGTAAAAAGAGTAATCACGTACTATGTTCATTTTGTTGGCAATAATACAGTTGAAAGCACAAACGACTTGAACAGAAAATTTTAAACTACCGTGACTATTCCAAAAAACTTTAATTTTTTGTATTTGTTTTTAAAGTTTGCCCCCCTTTTTGTATACGATGGTCATAATTGAGAGCAGTGTTATGCTCGTGCAGCAAGTTCTATTGCTCGATTAATTTCTATTTCCCTGGAGAAAAAGTCTAGTTTAAAAGTTTAAAAGCTAAAACTTTTTAACGTTTTACTACAAATCTTGAGTTAGTGGAAATATTAATAGCAGCATCAAGAGTACGTTTAATAAAAACGTTGTTAAGTTTTAAAGGACGAAAATCCCCTTTTGATAATTTTTAAAACTGTAATAGTTAAAAATAATATCGTTATAAAATTAAATAGTTTTACTTTTTCAAACGTGTATTATATTAACCCCATGTTGTTACAATAGATATTTCGTCCCATTTACTTTATTTTTTTGCGCTTTAAAGCAAAAATGCAGCTTGTTTAGAACAGTACGTGTTTGTTACATCGTAGTGAGATATCATTGATTTCCCTTATTTTTATGGTTTAGTTTTGTTTTTTACAATAAATAGAAAACAAGCAAAAAAAACTTAACTTAAAAAGGAAATTTTAATTTTTATATTTAATATTAAAAAAAATAATTTGTTAACAATATTAAATGGTTTTTTTAATTCAAAAAATAAAAATGAACTTAATGAAGTTTAACTATATGAAAGGGATGTTTAAATCATTTTTTTTAAATTTTAAGAAAAATTTTATTTTAAAAAAATAATATATTCTTTAAGGAATTCATTTAATTATATTATTTTTTTAATCTTAAAAAAAGTTGTTAATTGATTTTTTAAATCTGGATATAAAATATATCTAATATTTATTTAAATTCAAAAAAAGATATAATTTAAAATTACTTAAATTATTAAATAAATATTGAGTATTCTATTGAATTTTTTTTAAAAATAAAAATTTATAATAATATGAATTTTTTAAAAAGAAAATGTTTCTAAATTTGAATTAAACCTTTAAAAAAAAAGGAAATTTTCTTATATTTTTTCTTTTTTAGAAAAAAATTTTTTTTAAAATTTAATTATTTATTTCAAAAAATCTAAAAAGAAATTAATTAATTTTATAAAATTTTTTATATAAAATATGTTTACAAACATAAGAAAAAAATTTTAAATTTTTTTTCATTTTTTATTCTAGGATAGAAACCCCTATTAAACAAAAAAATTTTTTAAAAACATTGTATTTAACCAAGGCCATTCATAAAAATAATTAAAGGGAATAATGTTTTAAAACAAGTACCCGCAGGAAAAAATATTCCGATGATTGTTATGTTATTATTTAAATACCCTAACCTAAAAATAAAACATTTAAAAAAACAGGGAAATATTTTAGACTTTTATTTCTACTCCCATTTAAACCCGGAATTTTGGTTATTTAACAAAAAATTTTGTTTGTGGGGACCGGTTGATGTTCTGTTCCTATGTATATCCTTTAGAAAAAAAATTCTGTTACCTTTTTTCGTCAGTTGGTGTTTTATATATGATTGTGAGTTGGGGAAGATTCAAAAAAAGTTGCTGTACCACTACAAAAAATTCAAAGAATTGATAAAAATTCGATATTAAAAGGATTTATCTATTTATTACGTCAACAAATTATCATTTCTTTTTTTTACTTAAAGTTGGAAAAAGAAAAAATGGGTGAAATTTAAAGGTTGGGGTAATGGGAAGCTGCAAAAAAAAAAATTCTAAATGCATTTTACGAGCAAATAAAAAATAATTGTTTTTAAAAATAATGAGTTATTGATATATTCAGTTTTTTATATTAATATTTTATTTTTACTTCTAAAAAATTGACTTTTTTAAAGATGTTTAATTGCACTTTTTTTTTGTTTTTTAAGCTTAAAGGTTCAATTGCAATTAAAAATTTTTTTAAAAAAATATGATAGATAGTGAAATTAATAATATTCTAATCTATTGTATTAGAACAGAAATTGTTTGATTGCTTAATGTCTAGAATGGATGCTTTCTGATGCGTCATTATTAAAAATTGTTTATTCATTTTTCAAAAAAGTAAAAAATAAGGATAAAAGCACAAATTTGGGGAAAATTTTTTTATGATAAAGGATTTTTTTTAACTTTTATTATTGGATTAGAATTCATGGGGCTTTTCTGTATTATTTATTCATATGTTCTTTTTAATTTTCCCAATTTTTTATTTTGGATTTTCAATTTTTGGGTGTTTCATAACCTTTTTGTAATCAGAGTTGAAAGAAGGAAAAGCTTGTACATCTGCGCTTCTTTTACTAGGGTTTTAATATTTGTGTTATAATCGGTTTGCAATATCCTAAAAATTGGTTTAAGGGGTTTCCCCATTATTTTTATGAAAATTTTAATTTTTTGGAGCAATAAAATTAAAAAATTTTAAATGCAAAGATATAAAAAAAACTATCAACTTATTGAATTTTTTTTTTAAAAAAAATTAATATTAGCATTCGATTTTAATAGTGTGCAATATTCTTATTTTTTTATAAAAATATATCAAAAGAAAAATATTAAATTTTTAAAATATATTATAAATTTTAAATTGTTGTCAAATTTCCAAAAAAGTTTAAAAAAATACCTCCCCTTCTGTATGATATATTTTATAAAAAAATACTTTTTTAAAAAAAGACATTTTAATGTTTGAAGATAATTTAAAGGAAAATTTTAAAAAAAAGTGAATTTCAATAAATTATTATATCTATTTCAAAATTTTTAAAATCATTATGATATTTACCACTAAACTTTTTATGTCTTTTTTTTTAAAAAAACATAATGTATAACATATATAACATGCACAATTTATAAAAAAAAAAATTTTTAATGATTCTTTTTTTTTAAAGTAATTAATTTTTTATTTAAAAAAAAGTTATATAGACTATTATGTATATCTTTCACTTTTTGGTACGTTTATATTTTTTTTTCTTTAACAACTATATTATTTTCTAAATAATGAATTTAGTTTTACCTTTTTTAAAATTTTCATCAGACATAATTTTCAATGCAGTTCAAAAATTAGTTTTTTTCCATCAATAATTTTAAATTTTGTTTACGCATTTTTTTATTCGTGCAATAGTTTTGACGATTTTTTTCACCCTAAGTAAATTAATTTACCCTCGGTCATTTTTAAGGGAAATTTTAACCTGAATAAAAATGTGATTCCCAAAGAAACCAATCCACCGGCGAATGAAAAAGTGTAATTTGCCAAAATTAGGTAAAAAATTATAAGGATCTTCGGGTTAATTCACATTCTATGGCATGTCCCCGAATGATAATATCATTTTGTTTCATTGACAGAGGGTGTCCGTCGAAAAATATAATTGTTCCTTAATTAATTTCGCCCGTAAAAATTCTGCATGGAGCTTACTTGAATACGTGGATTATTTCAATAAAATAAATTTTTTATTTTCAACAAAAAACTCAAAAGCCCTCCCACTTTATAGCCTTTTCTTGGCAGCTGTACACAATTTGCCCCCAATCAGGGACAAATTTTTTTTGTGATTTGATAGCAGGTCTTCTTAAAGAATTTTTGATGTGTCTTTGCAAAACAACCTTTAGCTAAATAAATAGTTTACCGCTTTGTAAAACTTGACTTCTTTGTCTTCGAAGTATTTTTTCCATATACACCATATCTTTGTCAAAATGAAACGAGATTCCATTTTTGTTAAATTAATGCTTTTCTAGCTCTTTTCTTCATAACAACTTTAATGCACGCCCGCCCCACCTCCTGAAGATTTAATGATTCGGATATCAATGGTTTCGATATTTTAAATTTGTATTAATTTTCATTTGGTAAGGGTTTCTATAGAACCAGAAATTATTGGTACTCCTGCTTTTTTCATAATTGATAGCAGATAATTTATCCATCAATGGTATTGTTTTGCTTGGTCAATAAAATAAAAACCCCGAACGTTAAATTTTTCCGCAAGTCCGCATTTTTGAAAAAAAACCCAAATAACCAGGTGAATTGCCTGAGCAACCAGAAATATCCGCGCTGAATTTTTTTCGGAATATTTAAATAATTTTAAAAAAAGGAGGGGGGCCGATACAAACTGTTTAAAAAATTCTTTTTTTCCAACAACCCCCCCCGTTTTAATACCTAATTTTTTACAAATCGTAAAATACGTAATGCAATTTCACCCCGGTAGCAATGACAAATTTTTTTAATCATGCTTTCTGTGTTCTATAATGAAAAAATGGTTCATTGAATTCTCGATTGACGTTTTTTAAACATTCTTTTTAATGCCCGACTGATCAGATTTAATTTGATTTATCTTTTCATTGTTCAAAAATCATATGTTCACCAATTTTCACTTTTTGACCTATATTACAAAAGGGGTGCATTGGATTGGGTGCGTAAAAGATCCCAAACCACGGAGAAAAGTACAAAAATTTGGGATTAATTTCTTTTTGTTGGTTGTGTGAAAGGTTTCGGTTTAATCCCCCTTGATGGAAATTTAATGGATATTTTTTTTCAAAAAAAAAATTTTAAAAAAAGTAAGATCTAATTTGAAAAGTTTTTCACCCTTAGAATTTTATTCGTAAAATTTGAATCTTGAATTTAAATTTAATAAGTTTTTTGATTTACGAAATCCAAAGTTTTCCCGGGTTTTTTTAAATTTAAAATGAAAAACGTTTTTTTTGCGTTTTTAAAGCCAATGTATGCATCAGTCCCCAAACCACAAATTATTCCGCAGCTATGTCATAAATAAGAAAATGACGAAACGTCTCACGCGTATAAAATTAGAAAAAATTACTTCAAAAAAAGGAATTTGTACAGCAAAATAATGCACCCCCAATGCAATACTAGTATGAGTGAAAGTGCAGGTTAATTTTGATAAAATCTACTGTTCCTTTGTTGTGAATACGTTCCCAAAAAATTTTAGCCAGCGTTGGTTGCAAATGACTTAATTTTATGTGAGCATCCTTGCTTCCCTTTTTTAGATCTTCAATTTGTTAAAATGGCTGACAGCCCTATTTTTCAGGTTCTTTTAAAGCCTAACAAATTTTAAAATTAGGTCCATTTAAAATCAATATGTGAAATGGGCGTCATTTTTTCCCTTTTTTTTGAAAAACATTGACCCCTTAAAAAAAAATGGTATTTAAATTTATAAATTATATAAATGAAAAAAAAAAAAAAGTGAATTATAATAAAAAATTATTGGTTCCCTTATTTCATAAATATTTTTTAAAAAAATTAAAATCTATACTTTCCCTTTAATTTTGCTATGATTAAAAATGTAATAGTTTTTCTGTATCTTTTAAAATTAACTATATAACTAATATAATAAAAGTTCCAAATAGGATATTGGACTCGACAAACAAATTGATAACTTTTTCAATGAGTATTGATAATAAATAATACTTGTCATATCAATTATGAAAATAGAAAATAATATTATATTGTATTATACTTAAAAATAAGTTTTTTGCTTGCAAAATTATATATTTCTGAATTTATGTATGTTTATAATATCAAAAAATATTTTTGAAATATTTTCAGTGAATATTCAAATAATGATTATATTTATTAAATAGAAAAAATATGCTAATTATATGCTTAAATAATAAATATAAGTACAATATTTACCTGTTTAAGCAGAGTAATAATTGTAAAAACTGATTGATAATCGAATAAAAATTTTTTGTAAAGTTTTTGTATTTTCTTAATGATCATTTTTTAAAATTTAACATTTTTATAATTTTCAAATTTATTTAATATGGCATGGTTTAATGATTTAAATTTTACATTTTTTTAAAAATATATAACATATTAATGTATTTTAAAAAAAGATTATCAATTTAAAACTTTCAATAAAATTAAAAAATCTTATTCATGTTTTGAAAAAATTTTAATAAAATTTGTGACTTCCCCTGTTTTGGGGTTACTTTGCAGGGTAATAAAAATCTGCATGATAAAAAGTAGTAGCTGTTAATTTTGGGAAAGAATTAAAAAGTTTTTTATTTGCGTCAGTGACTATTTTTATTTCTTTGATGATTTAACAATTTCATTCTTAAATTATTTTTTAATAATTAAATAAAAATTTTTTTTTTAAATTTTTTTTTCACGTAAAAAAAAAATTGTTCTACTTTAAGATTGCAAATATTAAGTACTTTTTTTTAAATATCAGTTTTACTATTTTAATTTTGATGGGTGAGAACTTTAAAGAAGTTTGATTTTGCTTTTTTCTTTCAGGATATTCTTTTTGTATGTTTAAAAAAATTTGAGGCTGTTTTCCCAAAGATTATCTTTGATTTTGGTACTGCCATACCTTGATTTATGTTAAAAGGCAGGGCATTGTATTTAAATGAACCTTCGGTAGTGGCGTTCGCAAGTGTACAGGTGCCACAAAAAGTGTTTCAGAGTGGGTCATGATGCCAAAATCATGTTAGGGGGCGTATCGGGCAATATTGCAAGGGTTCGCCTATGAAGAGGTTATTTCTGATTTTTTTTTACTGAAAAAAATGTTGATACTTTTTTAAAAAAGGTACATAGTAATAGTTTTTGCCTAGTCCCGGTATTGGTTTGCGTACAGTAGGTGTACTCAAGTTGAACGAGTGCCATTTGGGAAATTGCTCAAGGTGTGGTGCACGCAAGTTTTTCTATTGGGAGCAATGGCGGCAGCTATTGGTGCAGGCTTACCTTTTCAGAAGCTCGGTCCAATGGTGATTGATTTTGGTGGGGTCAAAAAAGTAGCATTTATTTCTTTAATGGTGTAGTTATTCTTTTCGGTACGCAGGGGGGGATCTTTTTGATAAAAGCTATTGTGAACTATGTACGACGAAATTATGGTTCATTTTTGGGCAAAGCAACAGCAGAACGTTTAAAACATAAAATAGGACGGCATATCCCGGTGATGAAATGCGTGAAATTGAGTAGGGGTCGAAACCCTAGCGGAAGGCGTGCCCAGGGGTTTACTTTAAATTTTAAGAAATTTTAAAAACCCCTTACAAGAACCTTTAAAAGTGGTATTGAAAAGTGCAGTGAGGTTTGCCTTAGAACAATGTCCCCCAAATTGCCTATTTTTCTAAATCTTTGGTCGACAGGTTGGGGGTGCATAACGTCTTTAGATTTTTTATTAATAGAAGAACGGGGGTTTCCAGTGGTAGTCCCGAAGACCCCTTAAACCCTGTGTAGCGCGTGGTGGGGGTTTAAAGCATTAGAATGATTGTTCCCAAGGAGGTGATTTTTCATGGGGATTAATGGAAAATCGAATTATTTTCCTTTTTTTCTCGTAAAAAAAATAATGATAAATATTTTCAGAGAATAAAAAAAAATTTAAAAATTTTTTTGCCCAGCAAAATACGCAAAATTCATGAACCCAATCTTCAATCGAAACCCCGCTGTGCGCGCACTTTTTAAATTTTGTGTTATTTTTCCATTAAAGATCAATAGTACCCCAATTAATTTTTTAAAAACATTCTTATTATTTAGTATTTCTATAAGTCCATTACATTTTGATTTGAAAAAATTTTAATTTTTTAAAAATTTTTAAAAAATTTAAACCCAAAAAAAAAAATTATAATAGAAAAATAAGAGAAAAAACGGGGTTTAAAATTTAAGAATGTGATTTATTTTTATTCAAAAAATTAAAAAAAATATAATATTTTGTACATTACTTATGCTGTTTATACAAAAAATGGCATAAAATACTTGCTGGAGTTATTCGCATTATCTGTTCACTATATTGATCAAGTAAAAATTGATAAAGGGCGATTGAATAACGTTTATCCAGGTCAACAGTTATTTGTGATAAAGGGTGGTTGGCAGGTAAAGACGGGAAAAAATTAGCGCGTGTTTATTAATTTGGATGAAAAAAAGGTTACGGTCAAAATTTAAAATAATGATATTTTGATTAATTATTTAAAAGGGTTTTAGTAAAAATTTGACACTCGAAGTTTTTTAGAGAATTGATATTTCATATAGGAGTTTTTTATTCTTCAGGATTGAAAAGGCGTTTTTTAGGTTCCATGGCGTAATTTTTTCAATTATACCAAAAACACAAAAAAAAACCATTTTTTTTTTGAAGCACGCCTACAGCAAATTTTAAAATATTAAATTATCTTTTTTTTTAAAACCAAAAAAACCTTCTAAAAAAAAATAAAATGGTTTAAAGAGTGGCAAGCGTATAAATTAAAAAGATAAGGTTGGAAAAAAATTGCAAAGAATTTTTTTTTAAAAAATTTTTTAAAATATTATAAATTGATAATATCAAATATTAAAAATTGAAATATTTTCAGTTTAATTTTAAATTTAAAATTAGGTATTTTCAAGGGGATACTATATTGTACAAAATTCAAAATGATAATACCAACGAAATACTATCAAAGTAAAAATTACAATATTTTTTTTTCATTATATCTTTTTTAATTTCCAAATGATCCAATGGTTTCTTGTTTCCATCATATTCTACGTTAAACCTTCTGGTTTTTACTGTTTTTTTTTTATTGGGTGATATTTACCCAATTAAAAATTTTGGGACTGGTTTTTTTTGGGGATTGTTATTGATATTATAGAAGGTTTTTACTTGGTACACACGCCTTAGCTTTTAGTATCATTGGTTATCTTTTAGTATTTAAAGTTTTTTTTGGTTTACGAACTTTAACATTTTGCAGAAATGTAAAAATAATTAATTATCTTTTTTTTATGGTTCGATTGTTTTTAGTAGAATTTTCCATTCATGTATCAGATTTCAATTTAAAAATATTTTTAAATAGCATTTTAAATGCCTTTGCTTGGTTTTGTTATTTGTATGCATAAAAAAATACTCTCAATTGTTAAAAAATGAAAAATAAGGCGTGTATTACAAAGTTATTTTTTTTTAAAACATTTGGTTGCAATTGAAAATATTTTTTATGTATAATATATTTTTTTTATAGAAATATTAAGTATTAATTAATGTTTTGTTAAATCTGTCGATTTATTCTTTAAAATTTTGTAAATTGTATAATCTTTTCAAATATGGAAAATTTAAAAAATAAACATACTATCAAGAATTAATATTCTTTCTTTTTAATAAAAAAATTGAAAAATTTTTTTTTAACTAGCAAAGCAAAAAAAATTTTTCATTATATGAAGTAATGATAAGATAAAAAAAATATTTCAGTATTTTTAGTTGTTATTTATTAAGGAGATAATATGACAGTGAATACTGATAAAGTAAAATTACGGAAACGCGTGGCTTTATCGAAAAAGGGTTTTACAGGAAATTATTTGAGCGTGACATAAAAAAAGGGGGGTTTAGGAAAAATTTTTTGTGGTCGAGTTAGTAAAATTTTACCCGGGGTTCAAGCGAATTTTTGTATTGGTTTAGAAAAAAAAGCCTTTTTACATGCACCGATATTATTTTTTTACAATATAGAAAAGCCCTAAAAAACAAAGCGATTTTTTGGAATTACCACTTAGTCGACACGGAAAAATTAATTGTACAAGTCGTAAAGGAGCCCATCGGCACGAAAGGTCCCCGATTGATACTGATATCAGTTTACCTTCCCGTTTTTAGTATTTTCCCGGTATGCAAATTTTGGGTTTTTCCAAAAACGTTTTAAAAAATTCAAAAGAACGGAACGATTAAAAAATTTAGCGTACAAATAAAATGATTCGGCGGTTTTATTGTTCGCACTGCCGCGGAAGTTTATAAAAGAATTTGCACAAGATTGAAATATTCCTTCAACGATTATGGAAAAAAATAATGAAAGAAAAAAAAGTAGTCAAAAATGCTATTATTATTGGGTTTTAATTTTTGCACAAGAATATTACGTGATTTTGCGGCACAACGTTGGGTTTGTATTCTGTTGTTCATATTTTTATTTTTGAATTGGTAGATTTTGCTAAGGAATATATTCCAATTCTGGGGAGTAAATTAAAAAATTTTAATATTAAAGCGCCCCTTTTTAATCTTTTTCAATTGAAGATCAAAATTAACGGCTTTTAAAACGTAAGGTTAGGTTAAAATCAGGGGTTTTTCAAAAAAGAGAAAAGGAAGCTATGACTACTTAGACGTTAATATGGGGGGCGTGTATAGGAAAAAACCCCGGGAAAAAAACGATTTTAAGTATTAATGTTGAAGCACACAAGCTTAGCCCTCAATTTCGTTTACGTAATCTGGGGGGGAATTTTATCTCGATTTTTTTGTAGAATGTGTCAACATTTTAAAGAGGGACTTATGTGTTTTGGAAAAAACAAAAAAACGTAGTAAAAACGAAAATAAATAAATTTTTAGAACTTGGGTTAGAGAAATGACCGCAAACGTAGGTAAAAGCATTGAAATTGTGTATGTAAGAAAGTTATTTTGTAAAGGAAGGGTAGAATTAAAAAAATAGAAACTTATGTTATGACATTTTAAAGTGAAATATGCGGTATGTAATATTTTAGTTCCCAATTAATTTTTTAATTTTGTGTATCACCCAAACGTGGGTAAAACATTAAAAGAAGGTGAATTATAAAAAATTTGGGGTAAAATTTAGTTTTTATTAAAAAATAAAGTTAAGTTTTTATAAATCCGGGTTATGAACAAGCACAATTTAAATTGTTTTGATGATCAATGATTTATTGTATGTAAAATATAATGTGGTATTGTTGTTTTAACTTTTTTTTTAAATTTATTAAAATTTTTTTTATATAAAATGATGAAATATTATTTTATTTTTAAAATTTTTTTAAAAAATAAGAATTTTTTTTATAAAAAGTGAGAAAGAAGATCTGCAAAAACAAAACCCCCTTTTTGGGGGAAAAAAAAATTTTTTTTCCCCCCCCTTTTTTTTTTAAATAAACCCCAAAAAAAATTTTTTGGGAAAAAAAAATTTCCAAATTTAAATTTTGGAAAAACCAAAAAAAAGAAAATTAAGGAAAAAAAATTTTTTTTCCCCCCTTTTAAAAAAAAAAAATGTTACTTTAATTAAATTTCCCCTTTTTTTTCCCAAAAAAATTTTAAAAAAAAAACCCCCTTTTTAAAAAAATTTTTCCCCCTTTTTTAAAAAATTTTTTTTTAAAAAAATTTTTTAAAAAAAAAAAACCCCCCTTTTTTAAAAAAAAAAACCCCAATCAAAACCCCCAAATTAAAAAAATTTCCCCCCCCCAAAAAAAATGAACCCCCCGGGGAAAAACCCCTTTTTTTTTAAAAAAAAAAAAAAAAAAAAAAAAACCCCCTTTTTCCCCCCCAAATCCCCCAAAAAAAATTTTTTTTAAAAAAATTTTTAAATTTTAAAACCCCCAAAAAAATTTAAAAAAAAATTTTTAAAAAAAAAAATAAAAAAAAAAAAAAAATTTTTTTAAAACCCCCCCCAAAAATTTTTTTTGGGGGTTTTTTTTTTAAAAAATTTTTTTAAAACCCCCCTTTTTTTTTCCCTTTTTAAAAATTTTAATTTTTTTAAAAATTAAAAAACCCCCCAAAAAAAAAAAAAAAATTTTTTTAAAAAAATTAAAAATTTTCCGGGTTAAAAAAAAAAAAAAAAAAAAATTTTTTAAAAAAACCCCCAAACCCCCCCCCAAACCCCCCCAAAAAAAAATTTTTTTTCCCAAAAAAAAAAAAAAAAAAAAAAAATTTTTAAAAAAAAAAAGGGGTTTTAAAAAAGGGGGAAAAAAACCCCCCCCAAAAAATTAAAAAAAAAAAAAAAAAAAACCCCCCTTTTTTCCCCCCCCCCCTTTTTAATTTTTTTAAAAAAAACCCCCCCCCCCCCCCCCCCCTTTTTCCCAAAAAACCCTTTAAAAACCCCCCAAAAAAAAAAAACCCCCACCCTTCCCTACAAAAAAAAAAGAAACCAAAAAATTTTTTTTAAAAAAAAACCCCCCCCCCCCCGGGGCCCCCAAATTTTTTTCCCCTTTTAAAAAAAAAAAAGGGGGGAAAATTAAAAGGGGTTTTTCCCCCTTTTTTTTTTTTTTTTTTTTAAAAAACCAAAAAAAGGGTTTTGGGTTTTAAAAATTTTTTTAAAAAAAAAAATTTTTTCCCCAAAAGTTTTTGTTTTGGGCCTTTTTCCCCTTTTTTAAAAAAGGGGGGGGGAAAAAATTTTAAGGGAAAACCAAAAAAAAAAAAAAAATTTTTCCCCCCCAAAAAAATTTTTTTTTGGGTTGGGTTTGGAATTTTTAATTTTTTAAAAAAACTTTTAAAAAGGGGGAAATTTTTTTTTTAAAGAAATTTTTGGTTTTAAATTTTAAAAAAAAAAAAAAATTTTTTTTTCCCCTTTTCCCCCCCAAAAAAATTTTTGTTACCCGGAAACCCAAAAAAATTTTTTTTAAAGGAAAAAAAATTTTTGGTTTTTTTGGGGGAAAAAAAAATTTTCGGGGGTTTTTTTTTTCCCCCTTTTAAAAATTTAAAAAAAAAAAAATTTTTTAAAGGGGGCCCTTTTAAAAGGGGGTTTTTAAAACCATTTTTTTTAAAAAGGGGGGGAAATTTTTTTTGGGGGGGGAAAAAAGGGGGTTTTTGAAAAAATTTTGGGGAAAAAAAAAAAAAATTTTTTTAAAAAAATTTTTAAAAAAAATTTTAAACCTTTTTTTAATTTTTTTTTTTTAAAACCCCAAAAAAAAAAATTTTTTTTTAAAAAAAAAAAAAATTTAATTTTTTTTTAAAAATCTTTTAAAAAAAAAAAATTTTTTTTTTTTTTTTAAAAAAAACCCCCCTTTTTTTTTAAAAATTTTTTTTGGGTTTTTTTTTTCCCCCAAAAAAATTTTTTTGGGGGCCCGGGTCCCCCAAAAAAAACCCCCAATTTTTAAACCTTTTAAAAAAACCCCCCCTTTTTTAAACAAAAAATTTTTTTTTTTTAAAAAACCCCCCCCCTTTTTTGTTTTTAAAGGTTTTTTTTAAAAAAAAACCCCCCTTTGAAAAAATTTTAAAAAAAAAAAAAATTATTTTTTACCCCCAAAAAAAAAAAATTTAAAAAAACCCCAAAAAAACCCCCCCAAAAAATTTAAAATTCCCCAAACCCTTTTTCCCCCCCCCCCCCCAAAAAAAAAAAAATTTTTTAAAAAAAAATTTTTTTTCCCCCCAATTTTAAGTAAAACCCTTTTTCCCCCAAAAAATTTTCCCCAAAAAAAAAAAAAAAAAAAATTTTCCCCCCCCAAAAAAAAAAAAAACCCCCCAAATTTTTTTTCCCCCCCCTTAAAAACCCCAAAAAAATTTTAAAAAAAAAAAAACCCCCCCCCTCCCCCCCCAAAAATTTAAATTTTAAAAAAAAATTTTTTTAAACCAAAAAAAACCAAAAAAAAAAAAAAAAAATTAAAAAAAACCCCCCCCCCAAAAAAACCCCCCATTAACCCCCCCCCCCAAAAAAAAAAAAAAAAATTTAAAAAACCCCCCCAAAAAAACCCCCCCCAAAAAAAACCCCCCCAAAACCCCCCTTTTTTTTTCCCCCCAAATTTTTATTAAAAAAAAAAAATTTTTTTTAAAAAAAAAAAAAATTTTTTCCCCTTCCCCCCCCAAAAAAAAATTTTTCCCCCCCCCAAAAAAAAACCCCCAAACCCCAAAACAAAAAAAAATTTTTTTAAAAAATTTTTTTTAAAAAAAAACCCCCCCCCTTTAAAAACCCCCCAAAATTTCCCCTTTCCCCTTTTCCCCCCCAAAAAAAAAACCCCCCAAAACCCTTTAAATAAAAAACCTTTTAAAAAAAAAAACCCCCAAATTTTTAAAACCCAAAAAAAAAAAAAAAAACCCCCCCCAAACCCCCCCCAATTTTAAAAAAAAAAAACCCCCCCCCCTTTTTTTCCCCCCCCCCCCCCTTTTAAAAATTTTTCCCCCCCCCCCCCCCCCCCCCCCCCAAAAAAAAACCCAAAAAAAAAAAACCCCCCCCACCCCCCCCCCAAAATTTTAAAAAAACCCCCCCCCCCCCCTTTTTCCCCCCCCAAAAACCCCCAAAACCCCCCCAAAACCCCTTTTTCCCAAAAAAAAAAAATTTTTTTAAAAAATTTTTTAAATTTAAAATAAAAAAACCCCAAAAATTTTTTTTTTTTAAAAAACCCCCCAAAATTTTTTAAAATACCCCCCAAAAAAAAACCCCCCCCCCCCCAAAAAAAAAAAAAATTTTTAAAAAAATTTTTCCCCAAACAAAAAACCCCCCCAAAAAACCCCCTTTCCCTTAAAAAAATTTCCCCTTTTTTAAAAAAAAAAAAACCCCCCCCCTTTCCAAAAAAAAAAAAAAATTTTTTTTTAAATTTCCCCCCCTTTTTCCCTTTTTTTTTCCCCCCCCACCCCCCCTTTTCCCCCCCCTTTTTTTTTCCCCCCCCCCCTTTTTAAATTTTAAAAAAATAAAAAATTTTGAATTCCCCCCCCTTTTTTTAAAAATTTAAAATTTATAAAAAAAAAAAAACCAAAAAAAAACCCCCCCCCCCCCCCCCCCCCTTTTTTTTTTCCCCCCCCAAAAAAACCCCAAAATTTTTAAAAAATTTTTTAATTTTTTAAATAAAAAAAAAAAAAATTTTTACAAAAAAAACCAAATTTTAAAAAAAAAAAAAAAAAAATTTTTAAAAAAAAAACCCAAAAAAAAACCCCCAAATTTTTTCCCCCCCCCCCCCCCCCCCCCCCAAAAAAACCCCCCCCCAAAATTTCCCAAAAAAACCCCCCCCAAAAAAAAAAAAAAAAAAAAACCCCCCCCTTTTTTTTTAAAAAAAAAAAAACCCCCCCCCAAAAAACCCCCCCCAAAAAACCCCCCCTTTTTAAAAAAAATTTTAAAATTTTAAAAAAAAAACATAAAAAAAAAAAAAAAAATTTTTTTTAAAAAAAAAATTTAAAACCCCAAAAAAAAAATTTTTTTTTTTTAAAAAAATTTTAAAAAAAAAAAAAATTTAAAAAAATTTTTAAAAAATTTAAAAAAAAAAAAAAAAACCCCCCCCCAAAACCCCCAAAAAAAAAAAAAAAAAATTAAAAAAAAAAAAAAACCCCCCCCCCCCCCCCCCCCCAAAAAAAAAAAAAACCCCCCCCCAAAAAAAACCCCCAAACCCCCAAAAAAAAAAAAAACCCCCCCCCCCCCCCCCCCCCCCCTTTTTTTTCCCTTAAAAAAACCCAAACCCCCAAAAAAACCCCCCCCCCCCCCCAAAAAAACCCCCCCAAAAAAAAAATTTTTTCCCCCCCCCAAAACCCCAAAAAAAAACCCCCCCCCCCCCCCCCCCCCCCCCCAAAAACCCCCCCCCCCCCCCCCCCCAAAAAAAAAAAAAAAAAACCCCCCCCCCCCCCCCCCCCCCCCCCCCCCCCAAAAAAAAAAAACCCCCCCCCCCCCAAAAAACCCCCAAAAAAAAAAAAAACCCCCCCCCCCCCCCCCCCCCCCCCCCCCCCAAAAAATTTTTTAAAATTTTTTTTCCCCTTTTTTTTTTAAAAAAAACCCCCCCCCCCCCAAAAAAAAAAATTTTTCCCCCCCCCCCCCCCCTTTCCCCCCCTTTTTGGGTTTTTTTTTTTTAAAAAAAAACCCCCCCCCCCCCAAAAAAAAAAACCCCCCAAAAAAAACCAAAAAATTTTTTTAAAAAAAAAAAAACCCCCTTTTTTTTTAAAAAAAAAACCCCCCCCCGGGTTTAAATTTTTCCCAAATTTTTTTTTTTAAAAAAAAATTTTAATTTAAAACCCCCCCAAAACCCCCCCCCAAAAAACCCCCCCCCAAAAATTTTTTAAATTTTTAAATTTCCCCCCAAAAAAAAAAAACCCCCAAAAAAATTTTTTTTTTTAAAAAAAAAATTTTTTTTTAAAAAAAATTTTAACTATTTTTCCCCTCCCCCCCCCCAAAAAAAAAAATTTTTTTCCCCCCCCCCCTTTCCCCAATTTTTAAAAAAAAAATTTTTAAAAAAAATTTTTTTTTTTCCCCAACTTTTTTTTTTAAAAAAAAATTTTTCCCCAAAAAAAAAAAAAAAAAAAAAAAAAAATTTTAACTTTCCTCCCCCCCCCCAAAAAAAAAAAAAATTTTTTTTTAAAAAACCCAAAAAAAAAAAAAAATTTGAAAAAAATTTTTTCCCCCCCAAAAAAATTCCCTTTTCAAAAATTTTTTTTTTTTTTCCCCCCCCCCCAAAAAAACCCCCTTTCTAACAAAAAAAAAAAAAAAAATTTTTTTTTTTAAAAAACCCCCCCTTTTTAAAAAAAAAAACCCCCAAAAAAAATTTTTTTTTTTTTAAAAAAAATTCCCCCCAAAAATTTCCCCAAAAAAAAATTTTTAATGAAATTTTTTTAAAAAACCCCCTTTTCCCCCCTTTTAAAAAAATTTTAAAAAAAATTTTTAAAAAAAATTTCCAAAAAAAATTTTTTCCCCCCCCCTTTTCCCCCCAAAAAAATTTTAAAAAAATTTTTTTAAAAACCCCCCCCCCCCTTTTTTAAAACCCCCAATTTTACCCCCCCCCAAAAAATTTAAAAAAAAAAAACCCTTCCTTTTTAAAAAAATTAAAAAAAAAACCCCCCCCCAAAAAAAAAAAAAAATTTCCCCTTTTTTTTTTTTTCCCCCCCTTCCCCCCCTTTCCCCAACCCCCCCCCCAAAACCCCCCCCAAAAAAAAACCCCCCCCAAAAAAAGGGTTTTCCCAAAAAAATTTTTTTTAAAAAAAAAAATTTTTTCCCCCCCAGGCCCCCCCAAATTCCGGGGAAAAAAAAAACCCTTTAAAAAAAAAAAAAACCCCCCCCCCCCCCAAAAAATTTTTTTTTTTAAAAGAAATTCTTCCAAAAAAAAAAACCCCCCCCCCCCCCCTTTTTTTCCCAATACAAAAAAAAAAAAATTTTTTTTAAAAAAACCCCCCCCAAAAAAAATTTTTTTTGGGGGGGGAATTTAAAAAAAAAGGAAAAAGGTTTTAAAAAAAAAAACCCCCCGGGGGGGGAAAAATTTTAATTTTTTTTGGGGGCCCCCCTTTTTTTTTCGGGGTTGGGGCCCCCCCCCCTTCTTTTTCCTTTTGGGCCCCTTTTTTCCCCCCAAAAACCCTTTTTTTTTTTTGGGAAAAAAATTCCTTTAAAAAAAAAAACCCCCCCCTTTAATTTTTAAAGGGGGAAAAAAAAAACCCTTAATTTAAAGCCCCTTTTCCTCCCAAAATTTAAAATTTTTTTTTTTTTTCCCCGGGAAATTGAAACCCCCCCCTTTTTCCCAATTTTTTTAAATTTTTTTTTAAAAAAAAATGCCCCCCTTTTGGGGTTTTTTAAAAGGGGAAAAAAATTTTTAATTTTTTAAAAATTTAGTTTTTTTTCCCCCGGAAAAAAAAAAATTTTTTTTTTTTTTATTTTTTTTTTTTTTCCCTTTGGGGTTTTCCAAAACCCAATTAAAAAAACCCCCCAAAAAAGGGTTTTTTTTTTAAAAACCCTTTTTTTGGGGTTTTAAAACCCCCTTTTTCGGGGGGTTTTTTCCCCATTTTTTTTAAAAAGGGGTTTTTGGGGTTTTTTGGGGGGGTTTTTTTTAAAAACTTTTTTTTTTTTTTTAAAACCCTTTTTGGGGGGGTTTTTTTCCCCCCTTTTTTTTCCCTTTTGGGACCCTTTTTTTAAAAATTTTTTCCCAAAGGGGGAAAAATTTTTTTCCCCTTTTTAAAAAAATTGGTAAATTTTTAAAAAAATTTTTTAAAAAAAAATTTTTTTTTAAAAAAGGGGCCCCCAAAAAGGGGGTTTTTTTTTTTAAATTTTTTTAAAAAACCCCTTTTTAAAATTCCCCCAAAAATTTAAAAAAATTTTTTGGGGTTTTTTTTTTAAATTTAATTTTTTATTTTTCCCCCCTTTTTTTTTTTTTTTTTTAAAATTTTGGGCCCCCTTTCCCTTTATTTTTTTTTTTTAAAAAAATTTACCCCCTTTTTTTTAAAAAGGGTTTTTTTTAAAAAAATTTTTTTAAACCCCCCGGTTTTTAAAATTTTTTTTTAAAAAAATTTTTTTAATTAAATTTTTTTTTAAAATTTTTTAAAAAACCAAAAATTTTTTTTTTTAAAAGGTTTTTTTTTTTTTAAAAAAAATTTTTTTTTAAAAATTTTTTAAAAAATTTTTTTAAAAAAATTTTTTAAAAAAAAAAATTTTAAATTAAAAAAAATTTTTTTAAAAAAAAAAAAAAAATTTTTTAAAAAAAATTTTTTTTTTTAAAGAAAAAATTTTTTTTTTTTTTTTTTAAAAAAGGGGGTTGAAAAAAATTTTTTTAAAAAATTATTTTTTTTTAAAAAAAAAAAAAAATTTTTAAAAAAAAAAAATTTTTAAAAATTTTTTTTTTATTTTTTTTTTTTTAAAAAAAAAAAAAGGGGGGGGGAAAAAAACCCCCCGGGGGCCGGCCGGGGCCCCCCTTTTTCCCCCCAAAAAAAATTTTTAAAAAATTTTAAAATGGGGGTTTTTTAAAAAAAAATTTTAAATTTGGGAAATTTTTTTTAAATTTTTAAAAAAAAAAAATTTTAAAAAAATTTTTTTTTTTAAAATTTTTAAATTTTTTTTAAAAAAAACCCCAAAATTTTAAAAATTTTAAATTTTTTTCTAATGCTCGAAAGATGATACACTTTTTTTAAAACCAAGTAAAATTTTGGTTTCCCATCTATATATTAGTTTTTTTTAAAGTTCTAAATCTATATAACGATAATGAAAAAATGGTTCTAAAATAGGGTATATTTAAATTAAAAAACGGAAAGGTCTTGTGCAATTTCTTAAATTTCCACAAATAGGTGAAATATTACTATCTACCCCTTTTTTAAAAAAATTTAAATGTTTCATTTTCTGCGCCCTTTATTTTTATAATTACTTTTTTTCAACACGATCCCAAAAGACCAAAATTTTGCTTTGTGTATATCTAAATTTCCCAAACATTCATTTTTTTTAATTTTGTCTTCATTTTGATGAATAGCAATTTTCCGGGCCCCTTTGTAAGATATTTAAATTTTTTCAGTTATTAATGTTGAAAATTTAAAAAATGAATCAAATTTTGGGTTTTTTTAAACCAGTTTTATTTCTAAATCCCCTTTCCCTATTTTAAAATTTTTTTTTTTTTTTTTTATTTCGGGGCATTTTATTATCCCGTTTATTTTTGGGAAAAGTTTTAAAGTATTTTCTTTTACGTAAAAAAACATACTAAAAACTTATCCCCTTGAAATTGTTAAATTTTCATAAAAAAAAAATTTTTTTCACAAAAAAATTTTAAATTTAGTGACAGATTTTGCATTTTTGTGGGTTGGGTAATTTAGTTAAGATATTTTTATAAATTTTACTAAAAAGTAATAAAAAAGAAATAAAACAATGGATTCATATTTTAAATTAATAATATTATAAAAATCAATAATATAACACAAAAAATATCGTTTTTAAAAAAAAAGAATTTAATTTTTCTTTTTTATTAAAAATATTTTATCTTAAAATTATGGATCTTTTTTAAAAAAAACATTATGATTTCTTTTTAATTTTTTTAAAAAGTTTAAAAATTTTTTGAGTTTTTTTATTACAGTATTATTATTTATAAATTTACCTTTTACAAAAGCAAAAA
This sequence comes from Piezodorus guildinii, assembly GCA_023052935.1. Taxonomy (NCBI): domain Eukaryota; kingdom Metazoa; phylum Arthropoda; class Insecta; order Hemiptera; family Pentatomidae; genus Piezodorus; species Piezodorus guildinii. Next base: position 22,696 of record JAJSOM010000735.1, read on the forward strand.
TTTCACGATATTTTTACCATGAAAAATTTTTTATATTTTTCATTTTTATTGTTATTAAGGGAAATAGTTTTTTTTATAGTGTTTAAATAATATTAATTTTACATGCTGCTAGCAGTATTAAAAAAGTTTACAACACTGTTTTTGGGTGCACTATAAAAGACCCTTTTGGTAGTATTTATGGCTTTACCATAATAAGGAACAGTATTAGCAAAAAATTTTGGCTTTCATTAAAAATAAAGGGGAACCTGTATTTTTTATTTTCTTTATTTTATTTTTTTTTTTAGTTATTTATAAACCAGTGCAATTTTTTTAGTGGGTTTGCTTTTTTTGATTAAAAGTCATTTTATTGGTTACCCGGGGCGGTAGTAAGATATTCGTTATTATTTTTTAGCAAAAAGTATTAATTTTATGATTTAATAAAATATTAAATTTTCTTTTTTAATTTTAAAAAACGTTTGCTAATTTGCCCCTTCTGTAAAAAAATTATTTTTTCTTTTTTAAAAAATTTTATTATATTAAGGGCCCTATCAAAAATTAATTTTAAATCATCAAAACTTTCCCCTGATATCTCAGTCAAGAAGGAAAAGTGTTTAAAAATTTTTTTACTTTATTTTATGAAATTTTTGGTAATAATTTTTTACATTGATTGCTGTGAATTTTTTATTTTTTGGAATATTTATAAAATTCAAAACATATAAATTAATATAGCAATTTCATTTCCCATCCCCTTAATGATTATTTTTTGGGCTCTTTGATTCATAAAATAGATGTTAATTTAATGTCGAAGTATTGCTTTTTAACAAGTGCCAACGGGGCTGGTTTTGCTGAAATTCTTGGGAATAAAAAAATTTCGGGAAAATAATGTGAAAAAAGATAAACAAAAACGTAAAAAATTTTGAAATTTTAGTGATATTGAACAACCCTGATTAATTTAGCGTTTATTTTACTATACTATTGCCAAATCGTTACGTTTACTCGTTTGATATGAATCCCCATTGCTTTTTTATGTTATTATTGTATGGGCCCAAAAAAAATTTTCTTTTTTTGTTTTTAAGTAAAAATAGGGATTTTTAGAATACAATCCCGTGAGGGAAAAATATCCCGTTTGGCAGAATTAGTATTCTAGAAAACATTTTTTATGCGTTTCCAAATTTAACTAAATATATTATAAGGGCGTAGGTTTAAAATTTTATTTTCATGTTCAATTTAAATTAAAAAAGAACGAAATTAAAAAAAATAGTTAGGTTTTGTTTCAGTATTTTTGGTTTGGGATTAAAATGTCGGATTTTCAAGAGTTGTTTGGTTTTTTTCATTGCGGTGTTAATTTTTTTATTTTAAAAATCCATTGCATTAGGATGACTATTAGTGGAAATTTTCTGGGAAAATGTTTTTCGTTTTTTAATACGAGTCCCCTAAATTCCCCTTTTAAAACTATTTTAAAAATTGGCATTTCAAAGGGTTTTTTTTAAACAAAAAAGGAATTTTTTAAAGAAATATTGGTTAAATTTGTTTTCCCTTAAAGTTTAATTTGTTACATGTATTGTTTTTTTGTCCTTTAGTTTTTTCCCTATTTCAATATAGTTGGGGGTTAAAAAAATAAGTAGGATAAAAAACTTATTACCCTTAAAAAAATCAGAGCAGTTTGGGACCAACATTTTTTGATACCTGGAATTTCGGGGGGTTTTTTTTTGTTGATTCGTTAGCACATGGATTAAATGTTGAAATTAAAAAAATATATTATTTGTTGCAGAAAAAGGGGACCCCGTTTTCCCATCCGAAAGATTAATTATGGTCTTAAATTAAAATTTTTTTTTGTAAAAAAACTTGAATTTCCCGTTTTTTGAAAAAGTTTTAAAGACAAAATTTTAACCCCTTTTAAAAAAGAAGGATTAAAGGGAAAAAATTCTAAATTTTATAAATATTAGAAAAAATCTTCTAATTTATTTAAATTAAAAAGTATTTAAATTTCCCAAAAAAAATTTTAAAGAAAAAAATAAATGTATAAAAGTTTTCTTAAAGAATTCCTTTTCCCAAGCAATATCTTTTTCAAGAAAATGTAACATATTAAATTTAAAATTTTTTTTCCCAAAAGCTTTAAAGGGGTTTAATGGGAAATATTTTTTTGATACCCTTTTTACCTAATGGGAATGGTTGTGAAAAAAAATGATTGCATATCTTCCCTCTCCTTCTTTCATATGAATATTCTATTACCCTTGATGCCCTTTTAAAAGCAGTATTTAAAAATTTTTTTAAAACTGGGTTTCTGCATAACAATTTGATAATGTGGGTGTTCCAAATCCCGCTTTAGCTTCTAAAACTTCGTTTCCGGATATTGAAAGCGTTTTTTTTTTAAAATTAAAAACCCGTGCATCAGAAAAACTAATATTTTTACTTTTGACAATAATGGTAAAAAACGTACCCACTAGAAAAGTCTCCCACCCCAGGTACTTCCCAAAATTTTCCGCACATTCCCCCAGTCATTTCCTGCAACAAATGTTTCTTGCAGTTTAATATCTAGTGTAGATACGCCAAAAGATGGGTTTTTTTTTTTAAACAACCCTATTGTTTAGAATTTTTGCTTTCAATGAAAACCTTTGGGTTAACTGGATTGTCCCCAATTTCCCAAATTAAAAGCAAGGCGCTGTAATAGCAAATTTTTTGTACTAAATTTTTTTTTAATATTGCATTAAAGCTAAAAAAAATCTATACGATTCTTCCTGGTTTCCCAGCTAATCCAAACAGTAATTATATATATCAGTTTTCTTTTAACGCTTTGTGATAAAACCCTTTTTAGAAGTATAAACCCTTTTCTTTTACTGAAGTAGGAATATGGGCTTAAGTCGAAAAGCTATACCCAAAATTTATAGGTGCAATATCAAAAATTTAAAGAAAGGTAGCATTATTGGTAATTGCGTTTTAAGCAATAATGACAGTTTATTGGGCCGATGCCACTGCTGCGCCAAAAAATAGTGACTTTCAAATTTTTGAGCCACTGATTAATAAACAGGAAACAAAAAAATTTAAATTTATATCCAAAAGTTTCTTAAAATAAGAAAGATTTAAATTTATTAAAAAAAGTTGTTTTTTTAAAAAATTGATTTTTAAACAATACTCAATCAATAGGTTTTTTGGGTATCTATAATGTAAATTAAAAAATAAAATTCCCTTTTTTACCTTTTTTGGAGATATATAATTAAAAAAAAAATAATTTAATTTTTTGCATTAAGCGTAATTAAACCATTTTAAATTTAAAAATGTTTTTATTTTCATTTAAAAGAAATTTAAAAAAACATATAAGATATTATCCTGTTCCCCCAAAGGTTATTTTTTTTTAATTTCACCATTGGTTGTCCCACTCCCCACAGGAATATTTTGTCCATCTTTTTCCCCAACCCGTCCTTAAACCTTTTTCTAACATCAGATGTCACCAATATAGAAATTTTTTGCATAACTTCTACCCCGAAATTTTAAGGTTAGCACCCTTTTTTTGGTTTTGGGAATTTTTTCCATTTTTAATTGGTAAAGCATTTTTAAAATTTGAAAAAACAAAATTTAACCCCGGGGAAATAATGGGTTTTTGTTTCCCCCACAAAAATTTTTTTGCATAAAGGGCCCTATTTTACACTTTGGAAATTTCTTCGCAGAAAAAATTTTTTCCCGGGGAAAAATAAAAAAGTAATTTTTCATAGGGGGCTGGTAAAAAGAGCGTAAGATTCACGTCTACCCTTTCCCGGGTTTGGGTTTTTGAACCCCTTAAAAAAAGCAATTAAGTTTATCTTGCATATTTTTTTTTTAAAAATTTTTGCCTTTTTTAATCAATTTTGTTTTTGAGTAACAACCCTTATCATCTTTTCCTTTTTAAGTCCACACATTCCCTTTAAAAAGTACCCTTTATCAATTTTGTACAAAGCTCGGCGCTATAAAAATTTTTTATCTTTTTTTGGGAAAAAAGATTTTTAGCCCTTCCCCATTAAAATTCCTTCTAAAAAACCCTGGCTCCCCCTTCGTGAATTAAAATACCCGGGCCCAAACCCGCACCCAAAATACAGTTTCATACCTGGGGGGTGATGGAATCGCCCTTAAGATTCACAATGCCCATATTTTTTTTTTTTCTTTCTTCTTTTTCCCCCTTTTTCCATCGTGTTAAAGGAAATTTTTAATTTTTTATGATTCAAAAAAAAAAGATAACCCTCACGAGGGTCCACCCCCCTAAAGCCTTAAATTTACGTTTTCCATTATTTTCTACCCTTTAACTTTAAATTTAAAGACGAACAAGGGGGGACGAAAATCGGGGTTTCTAAAGTTCCCTCACTTGCTGCAATTAGAACTTTTCCTTTTTTTTTCCCAAAAGATTGGCATTTTTTTTTTTTTACTGGATGAATTTGGCGGTTTCTAATGTTTTTAAAATGTGAAAATAAAAATATTTTATCGTTTAATTTTTCATGTATTTAATGGATTTTTGGTTGGATAAATAGCACGGCTTTTTTATTTTAAAAAAATGGATCTAAAAATTTTCTTATGGGTGTTGGGAACAAAAATTACGAGTGCTTTTGTGATTCATTTCAAATTTTTTTTTAGTAATTTTGGTTTTGCGTAAGCAAAAAGTTAATTTTTCAAATAATATTAAAAATTAAACCTCAAAGATTTGAGATAAGCTAAAAGAAATTTATAGATTTATATGCTATTCATTACGTACTCTTCACTTCTGGATATATCTAATTAAATTTGAATTAATTGTAATTATCTTTTTAAAATTTGTTTTATAATTAATTTAATCACTAAAATAATGTAGCCTTTAAATTTTTGTGAATTGTTAAATCTTTAAAAGGGGTTATATATCTTATATATATGTTGTTTTTTTTTTTTTTTTTTTTTTTTTTTTTTTTTTTTTTTTTTTTTTTTTTTTTTTTTTTTTTTTTTTTTTTTTTTTTTTCAGCAAATTTTTATTATTAGCAATAATATTATGTGTATTGAAATTTATATAAAATTCAAAACAAACAATCTGTTACTATTATACAGCAAAAGAGTTTAGATATAGATCTAAACTATTAGCGAAAATTTTTATGAGTTATCATAATACGATAGAGATACAATCATGCTGCATCAGTTATGAAATCTGAACACCAGCTTAGCTGATTTATAAGAACTATAATGCGATGAAATCTACTTTAAATATAGATCAATAGTTTATTTAATTATAATTTTGTATAAGTCGTTATGTTGCCATATTAACCATTAATATATAGCACTGTGGTCAATACGTATATAAGCGTTTCCTATATTTCATTAATAAAGTATAAAAATGAGCTTAAATTTAAAGAGAACTTGGCTTACTTTAATTTAGTAAAGTCAATGTTTTAAAATATTAATTATTGATATGTATTATGAATATTAATTATATTTAAAAATAATTCAATAAATAAAATTTTATAAAATTAAATATTAAATTTAGAAAACAAAACCCATTTAAAGTATTCGATTTTGTTTATTTTAAAAACTGACATAAAATTAATTTTAAAACACTATTTACTTACAATATGTTTTTAAATTTTTGAAACTAAATCCTTTATCTAGTTCAATTGTTATCATCTAAAAAGAAAAACGTTAAAATAATTAACTTAATTTTTAAATAACCATATTTGTTAAACAGTCATTTCTCTAGGTTTTGTAATCCAACTCACTAACTCAAGCGATTAAAACCCCAAATTCGGCACGGGTTTTAAAGCATATGAATTTCCCATTTTTGATCTTGGGTCCAGTGGAGTTTACCATGCTGCGAACTTTTACCATTCACGGTATCTTTTACCATACATTTCACCCTTACCTGATTCACTTTATTTTTACTTGCTATTGTCATAGCTCATCGCGGTTATTTTCTGTTGCACTTTTCGTAGGCTTACAACCTCCCGGAATTACCTGGCACCCTACCAAAGGAGCCCCCCCCCCCCCCCCCCCCCCCCCCCCCCCCCCCCCCCCCCCCCCCCCCCCCCCCCCCCCCCCCCCCCCCCCCCCCCCCCCCCCCCCCCCCCCCCCCCCCCCCCCCCCCCCCCAAAAAAAAAAAAAAAAAAAAAAAAAAAAAAAAAAAAAAAAAAAAAAAAAAAAAAAAAAAAAAAAAAAAAAAAAAAAAAAAAAAAAAAAAAAAAAAAAAAAAAAAAAAAAAAAAAAAAAAAAAAAAAAAAAAAAAAAAAAAAAAAAAAAAAAAAAAAAAAAAAAAAAAAAAAAAAAAAAAAAAAAAAACCTTTTTGTAATTTTAAATTAATTACCTTTAATTTTTTATTTACTTGTTTTCAAGGTATGGGGTTATTTTGTATGTCGTGGTTACACCCCCGGAATTACCTGGCACCCTACCTATGGAGCCCGGAATTTCCTCTCCTAGTTGTCTTTTTTTTTGATAAAGCGATAAAAGGCTAGCACGACTGTTAATAAATTTACGTAAAATTATCATAAGATTCATTTAAATATTGTAAAGTAAACTTTTTATTAAATTGAGTAATTACTTTTTCAGTAAATTTTCTACTATATATGAATAGTTTTGTACTGTTAAAATCCGATTGCATGTTTTTAATGTTATTTCTTTCTTAGTAACAATTCTAGTTTTTTTTAATACTGCCATATTGAATCTTTAGTCTTACCTTCAAATCTAGCTGCTAAAACACATTCTCTTTATGCATTTCATCTTTTAAAATCATTCTAGTAATTGGCTAATGTGCCAGCTTAATAATATTCCAAACATAGTTAATTCCGTCTATTCTATGTGTTATTTCGCACTAAAAACTTCTATTTAATCTTTTTAAAGATATGACTACTACGCCGATTTAGTTTCATAAAAAATTAATTACTGTTTTTCTGAGCAACTACAATACATGGTCGTCTTGTAATTTTTGGCAGAAACCCCTCATAACAAAAACGATTGCAAGTTAATCCTGTCCCGTTAGTGAGTAATTGCTGGCATACGTATGGAATAACTTTTATCTATTTAATACAATGAAAAACTAAGTCATAACCAGGATATTTATCAAAGGAGTACCTCATTCTTGAAACTAAAGCGATATTCAACCTTTTTGTAATTTTAATAATAATACTTTAGTTTTTGTGTTTTTATTTTAATTTGTTAAATGCATATAATTTTTTATAATAAAAAATGTCATAATAACGGATGACGGTATCTTCACAGCAAATTAAATCTAACGGTTATTAATACATTAAGGCGTGAGTAATTATACCTAAATTTCCAAAGATTAGGAACAATGTAAATTATTCCTGTGAGAAAGAATATTATTATTTATATATTATTTTTGTATTATTTTTATTTCATCTAACTACTAAATAACAATCATTTGTAGAACATTTATAAATTTAAGTAAAAATTTATTCATTTTTATTGATGTTTGATATTATAAAAATATGGTATATTGGTAATTCTGCGTAATTTAGCTCTATATCTTAATGAAAAATTAATTTATACGATAGATAGTAAAATTAGCTATTTTTTAAATTTAAAATTAAGATTTTAAATGTCATAGGCTATGGGTTATTTATATAATGTTCATTAAATTTTATTTAAATTCTATGCTTTCTTGTAAAACCCTTTCTTTATATGAATATTAATGATTATATTAATATCATACGATCGTAAAAATTGTTTTATTTAAAAACAAAGTCAGAGGCATGTTCATGTTTAAAAATATCTCGTAAGCATTGATTAAAATAAGGGAAAATTTTTTTTTACTTTTTAGTTATTTTACTAGTAGCAATGCTAATGATTAACATCAATTTAAAGGGTAATGAATAAAATTTAAATCAGATCATTAAGTATTAATATATAATATAAAATTTATATAAAAAAATCGAAATTAAAGCAATTTTGGTTGATCATGTTTGGGGATTTCTACTCATAAGAATATAAAAATTATAATAAAAATATTCATGTATTACGCAAAAAATATTTAAAATTTTTTAAACAACCAGACATACCGATGAAATTTATATAAAGTGATATTTAAAATTCAAGATGCCACCTTAATTTTTATAATATTATTTTTAATATTATATATTAATATACATTCAAGCAATTTATATTATTGCATGAAATTGTTTGTATGAGTTTATGTTTAAAACCATATACCTTAATTCCTAATTTTTAGATCAATATAATTGAGAAAGAAAATGAAATCATGTATATTTTAATTTTTTAGTAAGTATTTAAATGGTTTGCTACAGTAGTTACTACTGGGGTTACTATGTTAGGGGTAAAGCAGCTACTATGCACGAAATTTAGGGACCAAATCGATGATAATACATTAAATTACGTGAAAACAAGCATTTAAAAAAAAATAAAACCTGCAAATTTAAGTATTTACGGGTAGCGCCTATCAGGGTAAGTGGTGCGATTGGTCAATGTCCTACTGCGGATTAGTGATTCAGCATAAATAAATGCACAATCACTATTACTGAGCGTAAACTAAAGTATATAACATAATTCATGGGGTAACATACCAGTTTTAGTAGCATTATTTTCCGACATACGGATCACTAATGTAATATATTTTAAATTATTAATGAATAATAAACTAAAATTATCTGAATGTAAAAGTATTACAGAAAATGGAGAATGTTTTTTCTCTTCCTTATTAGGTTTAGTGATAAACATGAAGCTAACCCTTATAACAAAAATAGCGCATCATATTAATGGTGTAATCTTAATGTCGTGAATATGTTTACTATTCGAAAGAAAAAATAGAATTTAGGAAATGGTAAAAGATATTTTTAATACATTTTTAAAAATTAGATTGGATACAACAATATTCTATTATCAAAATAAAATAGAAAACATCGAGATTCAATTATTCACGTTACCTATGTAGTGCAAATTTAATGAATGTTCCTTAGTGATATTAAATAAAATTTAAATATTTAAAAATTTAAATAAAAAGCAAAAACAAAAAAACGAAAATTATTATTATAATAATGTTATCTATTTGATTGTAGGATATTATTTTCTATTTGTACATATACCAATTAACATTTTTTCTTACAAATCCAGAGTATGCTAAATATATCCCTTTGATTATTTTTTTGGATATGAGTGAAAAAATTATTAATTTTATTTTATTTCGAAAAATTTTTTATTTTTAGCTATTAAATACATAACCACATCTGTATTTCACACTAGTATGATTTCATATACACTTGGATCCATTTCAAATAAATTAAGTCCTACAAATTCCTATCTTAGACACTATTGAAGAAATAGCACATGTCAGACATCGCGAAATAATTAATTCTTTAAGCAATCATTATGAACCCAAGAATCCGGGAGTTCCTCCCACGTTAATAACTACACCAGGATAATGCATCATTCAGCTTGTCTGCATATAATTCATTAGTGTACTACTATAATTCACCAAAAGATCATTTTTAATCATCTCTTTAAAATAATATTTTGGATACACACCAATTATAAACCATTTCCTTCATGAACATGCCGTTAGATGGCATTTTACAAAATCCCAAGTTACTGGCATAACTGCTCATATAGCAATTTGTTAGTAGAAACCATTATTTAATAATAATGCATTTTATCTAAACCCTTTAATCATAATATTGGACAGATCAATCACAAACCAATGTAATAAGGTAGGTTTTTTAAATATTTAAACCAATCTGAAATAAACCTTTATTTTACCAAGTGCAAATTCATAATCAAAAAGTTGAACATTTAGATAAACATTGACTAGCATGTAATATGCACTTACATAAATTGGCCAAATAATACTTATGTTGGTCAACATAACACAAAAAAATATAAATTAGTATTTCATGCTAATTTAACGTGAAGAAAGACTGATAATAATAGAAATAAATCTTTTTCAATATATTCTGGACTTTTTAAACCATGATAGCGCGACTTATATATAAGAGTAACACACCAATGTATCTTGTTCGGCATATACAGCTTGAAGCACATAACCTTGACTACTTTGTAACAACGTGACTATTCCAAAAACTTAATATTGATATGTATTAAAGTTTGCACCTCAGTTTAGTAAACGAGGTCAAATTAGAGCATGTGTTTGCTCGGCAGCAGTTTATGCTCGATATATCTATTTCCAGGATGAAGATCTAGATTTAAAGATTTAAAAGCTAAAAGCTCATATCAGCTGGTTCAGCGACAAATCCTTGATTATGGTGCATATTAATACGCATCAAGAGTACGTTTAATACATCGTTGCTTAAGTCTTTGAAGACGCAATACCCTTTGATAATTATTATAACTGTAATAGTTAAATAATTCTATAATCATAGTTCTACTTTTTCATAGTGTACATTCAAGCATAGTTTAGTCTACAAATATATTTCATACCACTTACTTTAGTTTTCAAGCCCCTTTTAATAAGCATATAATTGCAGTTGTCTAAACAATCAGCAACAGTAACGTTGTTTTGTTTAATCATCATAGTAGAGTAATCCATTGAGTATCCTATATTTATATTCTTTTTTAATTTTTAAAAATATTTAATTATTTTTAATTAAAAGAATATTAATTTTTATTTTTTAAATTCAGATATTTTTGTTATACATTTTGTTTTTTATTCGCCAATTTTAACAAATTACCATATTTCAAATAAATAAAAAGGAAAATTTTATAAATTTTAAAATTAAATTTTAAAAATTTTTTAAAAAGATTTAAAAAATTTTAAAAAATATATTAAAACATTTGGGGGGAAAATTTTAAAAATAATGTTGAACAAATTCCTTTTAAAAACTTTTTTTATATCAATTAAATTGAAAGTTAAAAATACAAAATAATTTTTTTTTTTTTTTTTTTTTTTTTTTTTTTTTTTTTTTTTTTTTTTTTTTTTTTTTTTTTTTTTTTTTTTTTTTTTTTTTTTTTTTTTTTTTTTTTTTTTTTTTTTTTTTTTTTTTTTTTTTTTTTTTTTCACTTTATTTTATGTTTGAATATATTTATAAATACATTTTTAATATATTTTTAAAATATAATTATTTTTTAAATAATTTACATAATGTATTTACTTTTTAATTTAACAATCGTAAAATATATAAAATAATGTATTTATGAAACATTAAAATTTTATAGATTTATTTAACATATAAAACTGATAAAAAATATTTATTGTTTACAAAATTTTTATTAAAAACCTTTATTTCCACTTTAAAATGATTTTGCTTTTCTTTTCTTTATAATAAAATATTTTCTTCATTTAAATTAACTTTAAATTTTACTATTAAATAGACATTTTATTTGTAATTTAATTATTAGATATTATTTTCAATTTATTATTAATTGCTTTATTGCTCCAATAATAAATTAATTTTTTCGGGTAAAATTTCCTTACAATTTAACTTTTTTTTATTCTTGCAATTATAATCATATTAATTTTTAGTTTAGGTTTATTTAAAATTATAAAAAAAAATTTTAATATTTTATTTATCCAAATTGATATTTTCTTAAATTTATACTTAATTCAATTTTTAAATTTCCCGAATTATGAAAAGGCTCGTCGAATTATCTTTTCTTTAATTTAAAATTATTAAACCCTAATAATTTTTCATGGAAAAATTTTTTTTATTTTGCCTAATCATAATGTATTCTAGAAATTATTTTTTTAAATTCATTGGAAAAAAATTTTCCGTTGGTTAAATATTATTTTCCTAAATTTGGTTTTTAATTTAAATGGGGACCCACAAAGCGTTAATTTAAAAAGGAAAAAAATTTTTAGAGTTATTTCACCTTTAAAATTGGGTTTAAAAAAAAACCCCCCATTTTGGTTTATAATTGGTTATCCTAAATGTTGTTTAAAAAGGGTATTAAAAAAATGAAAATTTTTTGGAACAAATTAAAAAAGGGGGTTTTTAAAAAATTATTACAAGGACCGGTTTTTTTCAAAAGAAAAAATTATTCCCCTTGGGGTTTTCTTTAAATTTAAAGAAAATTTTAAATTTTCATAAAAATTTAAAAACCGTAAATCAATGGGTTCAGTTTTAATTAAAAAAACTTTAAAAAAAAAAAAAAAAAATTTTTTTTCTTTTTAAAAAATATAAAATAACTTGGTTTTAAAAAAAATTTTTTTTTTTAAAAAAGAATTTATTCTATAGATTTTTTTTAAAAATTTTTTATTTAAAAAAAATTTTAAAAAAAATTAATAACATTTCATTTTAAAACACATAATAAACAATTAATTTTTCTAATTTTTTATTTAATTAAAAATATTTTATTTTTAAATTTTAAAAATTTTTAAAAATAATTTTAATTTCAACTATTTTTATTTTAATTAAAATATTTTTTTTCACCCAATATTGGGATTTTTTTTAAAGGGTATTATTTTTCATAAACTGAAACAT
>JAJSOM010000736.1:0-42125 GCA_023052935.1 Piezodorus guildinii
ATTATTTTTATTTAAAAATTGTGCAAAGATCATTCTAAAATTTTTTTTATAGATGTAAAAAGTTTTCTAAATTTGAAATATAAATATTAAAATGCATTTTTTTTCAATGCTTTAAAATTTAAAATAAATGAAATAAAAAATATAAATTAATTTGCTTCTTTTTTCATTTTAAAAAAATAAAATAATACTATAAAACAAATTTTTAATTTAAAAAGGGCGGAAGGGAAAATAAATTAAAAAAACAAAAATTAAAAAAGGGAAATTTGGGTTATGGATTCACGCATATTCTTCTGAACAAACAAAGAGTGCGAAAAATTTTAAGAAGCAAACTTTCAGAAACCCTTATTTTTTAAATTTTTCCCTTCCCTTAAAAACAGATTTGAGGGGTACAGGAGAATAATCACGACTTGTAACTAAAAAATTTAGAATCTAAAACCCTTTAACCTCTAGAAGCCAGAGGGCCCTTTAGTGAAAACTTTTTTTTAGAGATATTTATCATATTTTAAAGTTTAAAAAAAAGTCAACGCCCTCTAGAACAAGAAAGTAGAAAAAAAAAAAAAAGAAAAGGGGGTGGGGCCTAAAATACACTTAAAGGATCCTCAAATTCAAAACCAAAAGAGAAATAAATTTTTCCCCTAAAATAACTTTTTGCCAGCCCGGAAAAAAAAATTTCCCTGAAAAAAATCTGATGAGGAGTTGAAAAGAAACCCCTTTAAACACGAAGGCTAACCACTCTCTTTCCCTCTTTTAATCTTTAAACGTTATTGTTTTTTATTTGTTTTGTTTGGGTCAAAAATTTTAAAATTTTTTTTTTTTTTAAAAAAATCACACTGGGAAAATTTCAATTCCTAAAACAGATCATTTTTGGGTTTATTTTAGCAAATTTTTTTTAAAACAAAATTTTTAATAATTTGAGATTTTTTAAAATTATTATTTGCAACTTACCTTTTTTTTCATTATTGTTAAATGCAACTAAAGGCAATTTAAAATGAAAAAAGAAAGTTTAGTAAAATCATTATCCAGAATTTCTTATGCTGAAATCTAATATATATATACATAGACACCCTGTGCAGTTTATTTATCAAATCATCATACTTTAAAAAAAAAAAACATTTAAAATATCAACTTAAATTGAAAGACGCTCTAAACCCATCTCTTTACTACAAAAGACTAATTTAAAATGACAATCATAAGGCCCATCGGGCTTACGGGGTTGAGCTTTTTGGGCCCCTACAAAAACCCTCAAACTCTTCCCGTATCCAATCCTTAAAAATCCAAAATCCTTTGCAAAAACCTTAAAAGCTCCTTACTTTGTCCCAACAAAAAAACATCCACAAAGACCCTTTAAAGTTCCATATGTTGCTGATTTTGGCCTGTAAACCAAAAGGGATCACTCCTTCCCCTGAAAAACTCCACCCCCACCTAACCCCCTATTTTTAATCCTTGCCTTCCACTTCAATTCCTGACAATCCGCCGAGGCGTTTGAAAAGAAGATGGCCTGGAGACCTCTTTGTGTAGATTCACTACTAGAGTGCTGCCAATGGGCAGTTTCTTTTCATGTTTTTTTCATGTGTTTTATCATTGTAGCCGATTTACTTGATGTATGAACATACAGTTGTAAATTTCAATAAATGAATTAAAAAAAAAAAAAAAAAAAAAAATATCACTGATCATATCTTATGAGGAATGTATTAAATATTTAATTAAAAAGTGGACCATCGAAACCTCTATTATGACCGATAAAATATTTTTTTTTTATTAGATTTACATATCAATTTAATAAAAATTCTTAGAAGATACTTCAGGTTATTTTCAGTACATGATTGCAGCATTGGATTTATAGTCTATCGATCGTCTTTAGAGATCGTTGATTGGTTCATGTTTTTGAAAGTGATGATCTATAAATAGGAAATAAAACGATATGTTATTGGTATTCCCTTCAGAAAATCAATCTGTTATTGAAGTGTTTTTTTTCAAAGGTTCTGGAGGACGTTTTTTAAATTATTACTTTAATATTTTTGTTTTCTCATAGTTAAATTATCATTTTTTTTTCATGTTGCTATCTGACACTGGGGGACTAACTTGTTTTTTTTTTCCAGATGAGATGAGCTTCTTCAACTCGCTCCAACAGATGGTGAGCTCGGGGGTGGCGAACCTGAGCCTCTCGCCCAAGCGGTTGTCGCTGAGCAAGGAGACGGGGCGGAGGCGGCAGCGGCTGCCCGCGCGGCTGCGGAGCGGTCGGCCTCCGTGCCCGGCGTCCCCCGCGTCCAGCCGCCGCCGCCCTCGAGGAGAAAGGGCCATCGACCAGGGCAGCCCCCGGAGGCAGGGCAGCTTCAGGGGGCCATCTAGCCCCCCGCGGCAGCCCTTGGTCTTCTGTCGTCGCAGGCTGTCCTGGCCCGAGGTCGACCAGCAGGCCACGTCTGGGTGAGTCCAATCCTCATTGCTTAGAGTCCCTGAAATTTTCTTCTTTTATGATTTAAAAATATATTACCATGTACATACATAAAAAGATGGCGCTACATCCCGTACTGGGCCTCCTCCAAGAGCTTTCCAGTCCCTTCGATTTAGCTGCAAACAACTCTCCATTTCGGATTCCGAGTAGAGTGGGGTCTGTCCCCCTGTCACTGAGTCCTCCCATCTTTAATTTTGCTTACAACATTTATTTTCCCACGCATCTTTCCGGACAGCATCCTCCATGGTATCGCCGAATCATCCAGACGTAGGATATGGCCGCCCCATCGAAGTCGTCCCATATTAAAAAACCATGCCAGTTCCATATCTTTATATAGACTATCGAATTCTGCATTTCTCCTTCTCCAAATTTCACCCTCTCAAAAGGACTAAAAATCTTTCTCAATATCGTCATTCAAAGACCGGAATTCTGTCTTTCTTTCTTAAAGGCCCATGTTTCTGATGCATAAGTTAAAAAAGGGCGGACCATGGTTTTTTTGTGGGGAGTGATCTTGGTCTTGTTAGAGGGGAACCTGCTTCTGAAATGCCTCGAAGGCCAAAGTAGCACCGTCTTGCCATTGCTATCGGACTGTTGACGTATCTAGAGATGTCGTTTTTGAAGTTTAATTTGAGACTTAAGGTAGACAAAGCTACTTACCTTTACTTCCGCAAAGGTACCGGGGACTGGTCCATCTCCTTCGACTCTTGTCTTCAGCCTCATTTATGTGTGCCCAAGTTTCTTTGCTGTATCTTCAAAGGCTAAGAACGAATATCACCACGTATAATGCTTATAATGTATACACCTCATCTGACAGACATCGTTTTCCTAACTTGATTCCTAAGGCCTTTTCATTTTCAAGCAATTAGCTAGCAGGTTAAAGAGTAGGCTTCACTTAAAAAGTATAGATTATGCTATTGTACAGATCTATAATTATTTTCATTTAGTTTTCACCGAAAAAAAGTCATGAATTTCACTTACCCAGTAATTTTTTATTGAATGTTTGTTAAAATCACAATGATTAACAAAGAGATCTGAATAGTAACGAATCTCTTCAATAGCTAAAACTCGAATCTATAATTTCTAAGTGACTCCTGCTCTCAACTCTCCTTGTTAATTGCTTACAGCATAAACAAGGCCTAAGAATAAAATGAAAGCACACGACTTAAATATTACGAATTGCATGATAATTGGGATCTTGCTTTCCAAGAAGTACTGTTCGCGGCAATTAGTACTCTCAACTTAATTAACTGTTGATTGCCACGGGATTTCAACGATTCCATTTTCAGTTATTTTATTTATATTTATATCATAAAGGAGCGGCATTTCATAGAAAGATAGAATAGGATAGTACACTAATCTACTATCTTCCTGGTTCCGGTTCCGAACCCCGACTATTATTTTATTCTGTTGTTTCAGGCGTTGATCGGCCCTGAGGTACAGAGAGTCTCCTAGGGCACATCCAGCCACTATGAAGTAGTTGTTATTGTTATTTGTTATGGTTTTATCCAGAAAATAGGGATAAAAATTTGGGAGCTGAGTGTTATTTCTGCCTAATCACCTCGTAGATTGGGCTAGAAACAATATGCATCTCTATATTTGTTCTGAGCCCAAGACCTTTAGAGGTACTAGAGTAGAGTTTTTTTTTTTTTTATATGCTTGAAAAAGTAATTATAATACATATTAATTAAAAAACCTTATAGATATTTTTTTTTAATATGTTATATGTTTTAATTATGTTTTTTCTTGTTGGGGCTAAGATTAGTTTGGGTGGATGGCTAGTGGTTGGTTAAGGTCATCACTCCTCACGGGAGTTGATCGGAGTCTCCTAAGGTGTCACATAGTAAAACAGATGATCGTGCAAAAAGTGGTTAAATTGAAATAGTTTTTGATCTAGAGCGTTTAGTGACTCGAGAAATCAGTTACGAAGTTTAGAAGAAATCGGACGAGGGAATTTTATAATATATATATTATCACAATATCAAGATAAATTAGAGCAGGGCTTTATTAAGTTATGAATAGATCAAATTCACAATACTAAATAACTGATGAATTCCCGAGAAATACATACCTACGAAAAAACATTTATAAAATACAGAAAAAAATTTTTATCTTTTATAATTAAAGTCTTATAATTTTTATATTGTTTTTGTAAAAAAAACCCGATAAGTATTTTGTAGGAATTACATTTCGAAAAATCCCAAAATTTCAACTGCTTGATCCTTCCTTAGATACGTCCAGTATAAAACCAATATTTTTAAGATGGAGAACATGGGACTGATTACAAGCGAGGAATTGACAAATAAATAAAAAAATCTATAAATTGCATTGACAGTAAAACGATACAAATTATGAAAAATGTTTTATTTATTTCCAAATAACTATTTTAGGGTATATTTATTTTATTATATTGCAGTTTACTAATATAAAAAGTAATGAATAATTTAATGGATAGTGGTCTATCAACACTGCTATATCACTGGTATTTCTTAACTAATTCAATTTTTTGGTATTAACTTTGAAAATAACGGATTACAATAACGCGTACAATAGCAAAATTAATTTTTGGGGTTTTGGTTTTTTTTTTTTAAAATTTTTTTAAAAAAAAAAAAAAATTTTTAAAAATTTTTTTTTTTTTTTTTAAAATTTTTTTTTTTTTTTTTCCTTTTAAATTTTTTTTAAAAAAAATTTTTTTTTTTTAAAAAAATAAAATTTTTTGGGGAAAAAAAAAACCCAAAAAAAATTTTTTTTAAATTTTTTTAAAAGGGGTCGAAAAATTAAAAAAGGGGGAAAAAAAAGGGAAAATTTTTTTTTTAAATTTTTTAAAAAAAAATTTTTTTTAAAAAAAAATTTTTTTTTGGGGTTTTAAAAAACAAAAACCATAAAAACCCCAAAATTTTTTAAAAAAAAAATTTTAAAAAAAAAAAAAAATTTTTTTTAAAAAAAAATTTTTTTTTTTTTTTTTAAAAAAAAAAAAAAAAATTCAAAAAAAAACCCAAAAAATTTTCCCCGAAATTTTAAAAAGGGGAAAAAAAAAAATTTTTAAAAAAAAAAATTAAAAAAGGGGAAAAAAAATTAAAAAAAAAAAAAAAAAAAAAAAGGGGGAAAAAATTTTTTTTTTAAAAAAATTTTTTTTTTTTTAAAAAAAAAAAAAAAAATTTTTTAAAAAGGGGAAAAAAAAAAGGGGGAAAAAAAAAAAAATTTTTAAAAATGGTTTTTTAAAAATTTAAAAATTTTTTTTTGGGAAAAAAAAAAAAAAAAAAATTTTTTTTAATTTTTTGGGGGAAAAAATAAAAAAAAAAAAAAAAAAAAAAGGGTTTTAAAAAAATAAAAAAAAAAATTTTTTTTTTGGCGGTTTTTAAAAAACCAAAAAATTTTTTTTTAAAAAAAAAATTTTTTTTTAAAAAAATTTTTTTAAAAAAAACCCTTTTTTTAAAAAAAATTTTTTTTTGGGTTTTTTTTTTTAAAAAAAAAAAATTTAAAAATTTAAAAAAAAGGGGGGGGGGAAAAAACCCCAAAAATTTTTAATTGGGTTGGGGGGAACCTTTTTAAAATTTTTTTAAAAAAAAGGGGTTTTTAAATTTTTTTTTTTTTTAAAAAAAAAAATTTAAAATTTTTTTTAAAAAAAAAAAAAAAAAGTTAAAAAATTTTTTTTCCCCCAAAAATTCCCCTTTTTTTTTTTTAAAAAAAAAAAAAAGGGGTTTTGGGGGTTTCCCCTTTTTTTTAAAAAAAAATTTTTTAAAAATTTTTTTTTAAAAAAAAAAAATTTTTTTTTTGGGTTTTTTTTATTTTTAAAAAGGGAAAAATTTAAAAGGGAAAATTTTTTTTTTTTTTAAAAAAAATAAAAAAAAATCCCCTTTTTTTTTTTTAAAAAAAAAAGGGGGGGTTTTTTTTTTGAATTTAAAGGGGGTTTTTTAAAAAATTTTTTTAAATTTTTTTAAAAAATTTTTTTTTTTAAAAAAAAAAAGAAAAATTTTTTTTCCGGAAATTTTTTTTTTTAAAAATTTTTTTGGGGGGCCGGGGGAAAAAAAAAAAAAATTTTTAAAATTTTTTTTCTTTGTTTAAAAAAACCTTTAAAAAAATTTTTTTTAAGGCGGGAAAAATTTTTTTTGGGGGGGGGTTTTGGGGTTTTTTTTTTGGGCCTTTTTTAAAAAAAAACCAAAAATTTTTTTTTTTCCCCAAAAAAAACCCCCCCAAAAAATTTCCCAAAAAAAATTTTTTTGGTTTTTTTTTTTTTTTAAAAAAAAAAATTTAATTTTTAAAAAAAATTTTTTTTTCAAAAAAAAATTTTTTTAAATTTTTTTTTTGGGTTAAATTTTTAAAAAGGAAAAAAAAAATTTTTTCCAAAGGGGAAAAAATTTTTTGGGGGTTTTTTCCGGATAACCAAAAAAAAAAACCCCAAAATTTTTTTTTTTTAGGGGAAAAAAGGGGGAAGGGGGGGCTTTTTAAAAATTTTGGGTTTTTTTTTTTTAAAAAATTTTTTTCCAAAAAAGGGGGGGATTAAAAAATTTTTTTTTGGGCCCTTTTCCCTTAAAAAAACCCAGTCCGGGTTTTTTTTTTTTTTTTTTTAAAATTTTTTTTTTTATTTAAAAAAAAAAAATTTTTTTTTTTTAAAAATTTTTTTAAAAAATTTTTTTTCTTTTTTAAAAAATTTTTAAAAGGAATTTTTTTTTCCCCCCTTTTAAAAAAAAAAAAAAGTTTTTTTTAAAAAAAAAAAATTTTTTTTTTTTAAAAAAAAAAAAGGGGGAAAAAAAAAAGGGTTTTTTTTTTAAAACCCCAAAATTTTTTTTTTTTTTTAATTTTAAAATTTTTTCCCCCCCCCCCTCCCAAAAAAAAAAAAAATTTTTTTAAAAGGGGTTTTTTTTTTAATTTTTTTTTTTTTTTTTTTTATTTTTTAAAAAAAAAATTTTTAAAAAAAAACCCCTTTTTTAAAACAAAAATTTTTAAAAAAATTTTTTTTTTAAAAAAAAAAAAAAAAAATTTTTTAAAAATTTTTTTTTTTTTTTAAATTTTCCTTTTTTCCGGTTTTTTTTTGGAAATTTTTTTAAAAAAAATTTTTTTTTTTTTTTTTTAAATTTTTTTTTTTTTAAATTTTTTTAAAAAAAAAAAATTTTTTAAAAAAAAATTTTTCCTTGTTTTTAAAAACCCTTTTTTGGGTTTTTAAATTTTTTTTAAAAAATTTTTTTTTTGGGTTTTTTCCCTTTTGGCCTTTCCGGGGTTTAAAAAAAAAAAAAAAAGGGGGTTTTTTTTTAAATTTTAAATTTTAAATTTTTTTAAAAAAAAATTTTTTTTTTTAAACTCCCCTTTATACAAAAAACCGAAATAATAGAAATTCTTGCCACTAATTACGGGAAGCGTATTGAAGAATTTATATCAAGTTTCAGCTTATGTGATCTAAAAATGTAATCTTTGTGGTACAAAAAAGAGTGTGATAGTAAACGAAACTGCTACAGTTTCCAAATCTTAAAACAAACATCCAATATAATAAAGAAAATTTTACGATTTTGTCCGTGTTTATCTTTATCTCTCTTACGTATCCTTCTGTTTTAACAGTCCTTTTGTGCTTTTGCAAAACGAATCGATTCATTATATCATTATTTAACTACAAATAAGTAGCACTTAGGCGCTTAAGTTTTTTAAAGTAATCATTCGAATCAAGGGAAGAAATTTATATATATTCATATATCGTCCATTTTCATTTGATTTTTCCACTCAAAATTTCAATTTTTCATGATTTTTAATGAATTTTTGTCATAATTTTTTTTCAATGTTTACCGGAACTATCGCACAAGTGGCTGAGTGAAAAAAATAATACAGATTACACATCTATACGATGAGTAGGAGTGATATAGATTTGATGACTGGGGACTAAGCTGGTTCGGGAGATAAAAAATTTTATGTTTGCTGTTGAAATAAGTTTTCCTTAAAAATAATTAATTTCGTCAATTTTTCGGTAAATATTTATAGGACCAAAAGACAAGCATACATTAGGTTAGATTGATAAAGAGGAAAAAAGGGGAATGATTAGAGAAGAAAAGAACAGTCCTTATTCAGGGAGTATGAAACATTGGACCGATAACTCCATAGCGGTGGAATAATAATACCAACCGACATTGATAGAATAAAAAAGATTGAGATTTCTGCGGTTTTCCATGGAAAGGATTTAATTTACAGAAAGATGGAAAAGTAAGATTAATTATAACTTAAAAACTCTCTTTTATGAATAAATGGGATTTTGATGAATAACTTTTACATTTAATCACATGATGGGTTTGTGGACCAGCAATTAAAAACCCAGATATTGCTCGCCTTCTCGAGCTGAATACAAGTTTTAAAAATATTAAATTAAATTCATAACATTCTTTTTCTTTTTTACATTCAGGAAGCAATATAATAGTAATACATCCATATAAAATATCATTTAATATTCAATACGGTAAAAAACATCAATAAATTTCAGCCTTCTACAACGAAATCAAGTAAAAAAATCATGACGCTGCTGACCCATTGCGATAATCAATAAAGGAAATGATAATTGATTCACCGTTAATAATTATTGAAATTTATTTTTTTTTTTAACTTTAATTTTTTTTTAATCACTATTTCATAAATATAAAAAGCTATCCGAAATTTAATTGCTAGAATCGTCGCGAAGGAAAAAGAACTAACCAACAAATTTCACTAAAAGAATTCAGTTTATATTATATTTTAATTAAACATAATAATATTAAACTATAATCAGAATTATAATAAACTGACATAAAGAATATTAAAAGAATTTGAATTTATTAATATTCATGGGTGAAAATCGGTGCTTATTAATTTAAATTATATTTCAACAAAGTTTATTTTATTCTACTTCAAAAAGTTTAAAAATTTATTTTATCATAAATTAAATTAAAAATCCTATGGAGTATTTCAATTATTTGTCATTTTACCGTTGTTTTTTAATCACCAATGAATCAAAAAAATACATGACAGAAGTGCTTTATTAAGTAGCAATGCAAACCAAATAATTGGGGTTGCTAATTACTCCACAGTATTACTTATCAATCACAATTGACTTCTTATAAAATATGGCATTATTTTAAACTTTTTTATTTTAAAGTTTTAGCCCGCCAGGTTTTTTCCCCCAAATTTGGGTTTTAACAACATTAAGAGGCTGGCTCTACCCAGGAGGGTATCCATACCCTAGGATCACCCCTACCAAATCAACGGGAATTTAAAATAATATTCTGCCACAGCTGGGGATTCAAACCAGGGCCCGGTGAATATTTGGGACTAGCGCTCTATCCACTAAACCACACCGCTCCTAGAATGTTTTTAAAACCCTATAAACTCATGAAATATGTTATTTTTTAACGTTTTAATGAGTGAACTCTGTGTTGACACCGTAAAGTATATACAGCTTATATTAGCTAGCTAACCATATAGTACTCAAGAGTTTAGAAACAATTATTATGTATCGAATTGGACTAGTTCCTAAAATAAATGGAAAGTTGTTATTAATCCATTAAACTAATGTGGGTATTAATTTTTTTCTACTTTTAGTTCATTTCGTCAAAAACATGCTGTCAACTAAATTGTAATCCCATGTCAATCAAATTAATTTTTTTTAAAATTCCTTTGAATAGATCATGAGAAATTTTTTATTTATTACAAAAACAAAAAAATTATGACATAAAATTTAATTTGCCATCTCCCCTTTTCCCTTTGCAATAAGCAAATTTTTTAAAACTGTAAAGCGGGGTCATCCACGCAGAGTTGTTAAGTGATCAGCAAAATTCTTGGCCACGCCTGCGTCGTCGGGGGGGGTTGAAAGGGGATTCGAAAGGAGCATTTTAATGTTTCTGTAAGGGGGGGTTGGTTGTTTTTTTGGGTCTTTGGTGGAAGTTATTGTTTTGTTCGTAGCGGGGCTAAAAATTGTCAAATTTGTTTTAATTCATTTTTGGTTTTAACGTCTTTTGTTACGAAAAAAACGGTGCTTTCCACTATTTTGCGCAGCACTTTTACTGAAAAGATGTATTTTTGGTTTACTTGTTGGTTTAGCAGACCCCCAAATAGTTTTTTCCCCGTATGTCTAGTTTGGGTTTTGGGGAAAAACTTTGTAAAGGTTAGTTTTTTGGGTTTTAATGATAATTTGGGAGGTTGAAAAGAGGGATCGGTCTGTTATTAGATTATTGACAGATGAGAAATAAAAAATTTAAAAAAATCGAATAAAAAAAGGCCCGTTTAACACAACAAACAAAAAAAACTAAAAACCAAATTTTTGGTAAATTGAAAAATTCGTGTTTCAAATTTTTGCCGTAAATTAAATAATTAGTTACAAAATTTTTTTAAAAATTATAAAGTTGGAGTTGATTTTTTTAACTTCACCCCCTTTTTTAAATGTTACCCATAAAGCACTAGTTTTAGCTTTTTTGCCTGGTGCAAGAATGTGCAAAAAAGGTGAATGGGTACTTCCCCCAAGAAGGCAAAATTTCTGTTTCAATTTTTTTTAAAGATAAAAAATTTTTTTGAACCGGGAAAATGGCTTTTTTTAGTCAAAACGTGTGCATTCAAAAATTAAAAAAAAATAGTGTTTAAAGTTAATTTTCAGCTCAACTTTATATTAAAAATAATGAAAAACAGACGTTATAAAATAAACATAATATTTTTCTATCAAATTGCAATCCGAAAAAATTTCATAATTCCACAGGGGTTTTAAACCTTTTAAAATTTGGGGAAAAGTGTACTTTTTTTAAAAACTATTTTTAAAACCACATTTAAATTACATCCTTTGCGAAGCAAACCCGGGTCACTTTTTAATTTTTTACAGCTTTATTTTATTTTTTCCCTTAACCTAGAATTTGTTTTTTTTCCTTTATAATTTTTTTATTTACAGTTTAAATTTTCTATTTCCCTTTATTTTTTTTTATTTTAATATTTAGTTTTCCAGGAAATGTATGTTTTGCATATTGCGCCCTTTTTACACCTTTTTTTCCCCCAGTAACCCACAGAAAAATCGGATTATAGGGGCCGTTTGCTCGCCCCCAAAAGGGGGCGTCCACTGTTTTTTAATTTGCCCAAAGCAGCAAATTGTGGGCCATCCCCCACTAAAACAAATCAAGAAATCTCTTTTTTCCCCCCTCATTTTTTTTTTATGTACTTAAAATGATTTAGTTTTAAATTTTGCAGCCGTTATGCTTTAAAATGTTCATTTTACTTCCCACTCACCTATTTTTGGAAATTTTTTATTTTTAAAGGGTAAAAGTATTGGGGATCGTGAACGGAAATACCGTTTTAGATTTCCCCCGTGCCCAAAAAGTCTCGAAAAAAGGGGTTTGTGTTTTTGGTGTGGAAAACCCCCCGGCGAAAACAAAAAAGTGTAAAAAAACTAAAATTTCATACTTAAAAAAAACTTTTCGCCCGATATGTTCAGATTTTTTTTTCATTAAAATCAGCAAAAACCGGGACGGGGCTACTTCCCCCCATGTTTTTTGCACCTTTTTACGATTTACTAAAAAAAAGGCTAAAAAAGATTTTGTTTAAACCCTTCTTTTTTATCGTTTGAAAAATTTGATAGGTTTTTAAATATGATGTGGGTTTCTTTTCTGATTAAAAATGGGTTCTGACAGGGCTTTTTTTGCGGGATATTTTAAATTCCTCAAAAAGTAGCTTTAATTTTATAGTTTTAAAAAAATTTTGGAAAACCCTAATCTGATTGATTGAAAAATAAGGGTAAATAGGGGTTGAGGAATTTGATAAACAAATAAGGGGAGAAAAGCGCAGACATATTTTTTTTTTCCAAAGGTTTTTATTTTTTTGAAAAAAAAAAAAATAGTAATAAAATGTAAAATTTTAACGTTGGATAGTTAAAGAGTTTAGAAAAAAATTTTTATCTAAAAAAAAGGGAAATTTTAAAAAGGGTTTAAGGTATAATGATAAAAAAGCCGAAAAAAACTAATTTTTTATATAACACCATTTTTCTATTAAAATTAAAAAATTTAATTAATTCGGTCATTGAGGAAAAATAAAAGTCGTGTGTTGCGGCCCCAGTTTTTTTTTCTTTTTAATTACCTTTGTAAATGAGTAATTCAGAAACGGAAAAAAATCCATTTTTTTAAAGTAATCCCTTTTTTTTTTGAAATAAAATTATTATTTTGGTCTTAAAAAAAGAACATCAGAGAGCTAACAAAAATTTATTGTTTTGGTTTTTTCCCGTGAGCTGTGACAATACCCATAGCATTATACAAAAAAAAAAAGTAAAAAAGAAAAAAAAAAAAGTTTATTACGAACCGAAGGGAAATCGGAATTAATGCAAACGGCTTTTGTTCCCGATCGGCCCAAAAATGCTGGTAAACTTTTTCTATGGCAAATTTAAAATTTCCCTTTCCGGTTTTTAAAAGAAGTGCTCCGTTTTTCCCAAAATTTTGGGAAACCGCTGCCGTTTTTTTGGTCTGAACGAGCCCATCTTTCCCCAAAATTTGGGGAAAAATAATCCCAAACGGGGACGGGGCCCTGAATAAAGTTTTATCGATTGGGTGTTTGGGGGAGTGTGTTTCTAAAGTTCACTTGGTCATGTTTGCGGCCCGCGAGACTTCAAACTTGAAAAAATTTACTGTCCTCGTTCTTCCCTACCCCGTTCTTTGGTTAAAATTTAAGCCCTAACCCAAATTTTTTTTTTTACAATGTTTTTTCAGTTTTTAGATATTATTCATATGTAAAAACAGGTGTTTTAAAAATTAAAAAGAAAATTGACCCCGGGTTTTTTTTTTAAAACATTTGTAAAAAGTAAGGTAGGGTAAACGCCCGGGCGGTCCCTTTTTTCAAAAGGGGCATCACGCTTTTTCATACGGGAAAAATTTTTTTTAAAAACTTTCTGTGAAACGGATTATCTTTTTCTAAAATTTAAAAAATTTTTTTTTAAAAATGACGAAAATGATTTTTTTTTTCCCTTCCATTTTGGCAAGAAAAAATACCCAATTAAAGATAAGGAATTCGGTTGAAATTGAGGCAAAAAAAGCCCTTTACCTCCCCCTTCTTTTTAAATATAAAAAATTTATTGCCAAAAAAACATGATTTTATAAAAAATTGAATGAACAAAATTTGGAAGTTCAAATTAAAATTTAATGAATAACTTATTTTAAAACCCCAAATTTTGCGCATTTTGTAATATTTATGAATTCCGTATTTTTCAGTACCCATTTAGGCCTTGGGATAAACTCAATAGTTTTTTTGTCTTAAGGGTTTTACTAAAATCGGTATTACACCTTCGCAAATGTGTGCGTTTTTCAAAAAATACTTCCCAGGGGGCAACTGATGGCGAGGGGTTCACCCCTAATGAAACCTCCGATGGGTTCCCCCTCACATTTCCCATTATATTTTTGGGTTTGGGCTTTTCCTTCAAAACCCGAGCGAAGAGGGATTGGTAGGGAGAATGTTATTGGGCCCAATATTACAAAAAAAACCCAGGGGGCAGCCACAAAAAACCTGAAAATTTATCTAAAAGGGACACACCCAATTTTTTCCAAAATTAAAAAAAAAAAAAAATTTCCCCTTTTTTTGATTTTTAATACTTTATAAATATATATTTTATATAAAAATTATATAAAATTTTATATATTATTATTTTTTTTTATTTATTATTATTTTTTTTTTATTTTTTTAAATTATTTTTTATTTTTTTTTTTTTTTTTTGTTTTCTTTTTTTATATTTTGTTATTTTTAAAAATTGTTTGTATTTAATTTAAAAATATTTTTATCTGTATTATGTATTTTTTTAGTGTATTTTTGTTTTTTATTTTATTTGTATTATTTTTTTTTTTTGGTAATTAGTATATTTGTATGTATTATTTTTTTATTGTATGTAAAATTTTTGTATTTTTTAGGGTTTAATGTTTGTATTGTATTTTTTTTTTTTATCATGTTTTGTTTTATTTTTTAGTATATATGTAGGGTTTTTTTTAGTATATATGTATGTATTTTTTCTTCTATTTTTTTGGGTTTTTTGCATTTTTAGTTTGGGGCTAAAAAAAACCCCCCCTTTTTCCCCCAATGGTTAAAAAACCCTTTATGTTACAAATAAAAAAATTTAAAAAATATTTTGACTTTGTAAATGAGGGGACGTGATAATGGTTCTTATGTTTGACTCCCTATTATTTAAAACTTATGAATTTAAAGATTTTTTTTGGGAAAAGGAAAAACTTTATTGTTAAATTTAAAATTTCCCAATTTCAATATACCGGAATTTTGACTTTTTTTTAACTTGTACTTTTGAAAGGGAAACCATTTATTTTCTTCAAAAAAAAATTAGGGGAATGAAAAAAAAATTTAAATTAGGGTTTTTTAAAATTTTGTTACAAAAAAAAGAAAATTTGGTATTTAATTTTCGTTTTTGATTTATTTGAGTTAAATAAAATCAATTTATGTTTTTTTAGAAATTTCTTATATGTTTGTGCTTCAGTAGTAAATTTTTAAAAATTTTCATCTATTTGCAAGGTTTCTTTTGGAGTTCTTTTTTCCCTTTAAAATATTTCTTATGAGCGGGGGAAAAATATTTATTGTTTTTTTCGTTTGGGTTTTTTTGTTTTTTTTAAAACGTCACTTTACGCTACTATGGCTAATGGGGCGATGCTACAGTGGGAGTTCCTAAATTTTGTCTACCCGGGTTTTTTTGGGATGGGATCTTTTAACGAGAAACCTAAACATCCACAGGCTGGGGACCCCCTTTTTAAAACGTCCCCTCCAAAAGAAGGGGCGAAAACAAAGGTTTTTTTTACTCCCATTTTTGTTTCATTATAAAATTACAAAAAATATATAAAATTTTCTGAAAAAACGCGATGCATTTTAAATGTTGGGGCAATCTATTTATGAAGAGAAGGTTCCAGGGGCCCCCCAATAGTTCATGTGTAGCAAAAAACCAAAAGGGGCCAAAAAAAGAGTTGGGGGAAAGCGGAGAATGGCGAGTCCCTTTCCCCCGGGGACGTTTTCCTCAGAGCGGAGACGTTTCATTTTCGGGACTAAGGAAACCCAGCCAAAAAAAAAGGGGGTTTTCCCAAAATTTCCGTCTCGATTGTTTTTGGTTTTTGGAAATTTCCGAGCGGCGAATTTCCCAAATCAAAAATAGGGAATTTGTTTTTCTTTTAACCTTTTAGATTGAAATTTTCATTTATTGTAAAAATTTAAATTTTAAAAGGGCAAAGATTTTCGGTTCGCCCTTTTAAAACTGTTGATCATGACCTTTTTCCCAAAAATTACCTAAAAGAGGGCAAAATGTAATAGATCAAAATGGGCCCATCTTTTAATTTGTTTAAAGGATTTTTTACAAGAATCTGAGTTTTTATTGTATTCCCCCTATAAAAAAAAAACTTTTACAAAAACTTTTTTTTACAAAACATAAATGGTCCCAAATAAAAATTGCGATATTTGTATTTTTTTGGCGGATTTTGTGTGTGTGTGTTGTTTTTATATTTATATATATATAATTTTATTTTTTTATTTTTAATATTTAAAATTTTTATTTTATATATATATATATATTTTTAATTTTATATTTTTTTTTAATATATAAAATTCAACACCACACACAAAAAACGGCTTTTTATATACAAATATGCAATTATATTTGGGCCCCATTTTGTTTTGTAAAATAAGTTCGTAATGTTTTTTTTATAGGTTTGTTTACTTTTAAAAAACTCTAGATTTTTTTAAAAAATTTATATTTAAATCAAGTATAGATGCCCCCATTTTGATTTTTAAAATTTTTTGCCATTTTTTCAGGAAATTTTTGGAATTTGGTCATGATCAACAGTTAAAGGAGGGAACCGAGAGTTTTTTCCCTCTTTTAAAGTCAAATTTTACAAAAAATAAAATTAAAATACTAAAGGGTTTTAAATTTGAAACCCCAAATTTCCAAATTCTGAGGGAAAAATTCGCCGTCGGTACTTCCATAAAAACCGGGACAAATCGAGAGGGGGAATTTGGAAAACCCCCTTGTTTGGCTGTTCCCTTTTAAGTCCGATATGAAAAACGTCCCCCGCCCCTGCAGGAAAGACCCCCCGGGGGGAAAAGGGGGACTCGCCATTTTCCCCGTTTCCCAAAAAACCCCTTTTTTGGGCCCTTTGGGGTTATTGTTACACATAAAACCCAAATTGGCGGCTCGGGGAACCTTCTCTTCAAAAGGGATAGATTCCCAAAACTTTAAACTGCAGTGGGCGTTTGCAAAAATTTTGATATTTTTAGTATTTATTAATGAAAAACATAAAGGGATTTAAAAAATCCCTTAGTTACGCCGTTTTCGGAGGGGGACTTTTAAAAAGGTGGCCCCGGCCTGTGCGTGTCAGGTATTTCGTTAAGACCCCTATCGTAATAAAACTGGTAGAAAAAAATTTAGGACTCCCACTTGTAGCATGGGTTCCGATTAGCCATAGTAGGAAAAGTGACTTTAAAATAAAAAAAACAAAACAATCGAACAAAAAAAAATAAATATTTTTCCACCGCTCATAGAAAAATTTTTTAAAAAGGAAAAAAATGATCCCCAAAAAGGGAAAACATTGCAAATAGATGAATTTTTTTAATTGACTACTGATCCCAAAAAACATATAAGATTGCAAAAAAATACATAAATTGTTTAAATTAACTCAAATAAATCAAAAAGGGGAAAATTTAGTTTACATTTACTTTTCTTTGTGGGACAAAATTTAATACCAAAATTTATTTTTTTTTTAATTCCAAAATTTTCTAAAAGAATTTAAATGGTTTTTAAAAAATTCGAAGTTAAAAAACAGAAAAAATTTCCCGGTTTTTTTGAGAGGGAAATTTTTGGTTTTTTGGGAACAATAATGTTCCCTTCCAAGAAAATCTTTAATTTCATAAGTTGAAAAATAGGGAGTCAAACTATAAAAGCCATTTTTAACGTCTTTCAGGAGCTTTGTAATTTAGTTTATGATTTTTTATTTGTAACATAAAGGTTTTTTAAAACCAGGGAGGTTTTTTTAAAGCCCAAAACTAAAATGCAGATACAATAAAATTGAAGAAATAATACATAAATAAAATACAAATTAAATCCCTACATAAAATACTAATAAAATTTAAAATACTTTTGGTTTTTTTTAAAAAAAAAAATAAAAATTACTTAAAAAAAAAAAATTTTACATAATATACGAAATTTTACTTTCAATACGAAAAAAAAACATACAAATTTTTAAATTAATTAAAAAAATACAAAATTTAAAAATAAAAAAAAATTTACTTTAATTTACATTTAAAACATACTTAATACAGTTTAATAATATTTTAATTTTTAAATACAAAAAAATTTTATAAGAAAACCCTACTATAAGAAAAGAATAAAAAAAAAAAAAAAATTAAATTTAAAAAAATAAAAAAATAAAAAATAAAAATTAAAAAAAATAAAAAAAAAAAATTTTTAAAATTAAAAATATTTTATATTTTTATTTTTATAAAATATATATATAAAGTTTTAAAAAATAAAAAAACGGGGAAACTTTTTTTTTTTTTTTAATTTTGGAAAATATTGATGTGTCTTTTAGATAATTTTCATTTTTTAGTGGCTAAACTCCGGGGTTTTTTTGGAATATTGTCCCAATATCATTCCCCATCCCAATCCCTTTCGCTCGGCTTCGAAGGAAAAGAAAATCCAAACAATATATGGGGGTTACTGTGGGGGGAACCTTTAAATCGGGGGTTTTTCATTGAGGCGTGACCCCCTCCCCCATCGGGTTCCCGGGGGAAATTTGTTTATAAAAAACGCACACATGTTGCGAAGGTGAAATTTCAGTTATAGTACCACCTTAGAGACTAAAACACTATTGAGGTTTATAAATGTCCCTACTGGCAAATTGTTTAAATACGTAATTCAAAAATTTTTAAAACAAAATGGAAATTTTTTTGGTTGAAAAATTTAAGTTATTAAATTATTTAAATTTAAAACTTCATTTTGTTTCTTTCCCTTTTGTTTATAAAATCATTTTTTAATTGGTCAATAATGTTTACATAAAAAAAATAAAAGGGGGTTAGAAAAAGGTGTTTTATGAAACAATTTCAACCGAAAATTCCCTTATTTTTAAATTTGGTATTTTGCTTGCTAAAAATTTGGAAAAGGGAAAAAAAAAATCATTTTGGGTCATTTAATAATTTTCAATTTCAGAAAAAGAAAATTTCCGTTACACAAAAAGGTTAAAAAAATTTCCCAATTTAGGGAATAGCGTTGATGCCTTATGAGAAAGCCCCGGGTCCGTACGTGACTTTACCTTACTTTAAACTACTTTTTTTAAAAAAAACCTGGGCTAAATTTTTCTTTTAAATTTTTAAAAAACCCCTTTTTGTAATATGAATAATATCTAAAAAACTAAAAAGGAACTTTTAAAAAAATCCAATGGATTAGTCTTTTTTAAAGGGCCAAATTTAGAAGGGTTTTGTGGGGAAAAAAGAACGAGGCAGTTATTTTGTTCAAGTTTGAGAGTCTCGCGGACCGAAAAACCTGCCCAAAGAGTGAACTGAGAAAAATCACTCCCTCAAACACCCCCAATCGATAAATCTTCATTCAGCCTCGCCCCAAATTTTTTGGATTTTTTTTTTTCAAAAATTTTGGGAAAACGATGTTCGTTCAGAAAAAACAAAGGGCCCAAGCGGTTTCCCAAAACTTTTTGGGAAAAAAAGCGGAGCACATTCTTTTAAGCCCGGGAAAAGGGAAATTTTTATTTCGCCATAGAAAAAGTTACCAGCTTTCTGGCCCGATGGGGAAAAAAAGCAGCTTCGCATTAATTCAGTTTCCCTTTCGGTTTTCGAAATTAGCTTTTTTCTTTCTTTTTTTATTTTTTTTTTTTGGTAAAATGCTAGGGGTATTGTAAACAGCTCAGGGAAAAAAACTCAAGAAATAAATTTGTTAGCTTTTTGAGTGTTTTTTTTGAAGCCCAAAAATTAATTTTCATTACAAAAAAAAAGGTATTACTTTGAAAACAATGGATTTTATCTTTTTTCGGGAATAAACTATTTACAAAGGAAATTAATTGTAAAAAATTCTGGTGCCCCGGCAACACAACGCTTTCATTTACCTCAATGAACAAAATTAAATTATTTTTTTTTTCAATAAAAAATGGGTGTTATATATTTTATTATTTTTTATCGGCTTTTAAACCCATTTTCCTTTAAACCCTTTTTAAAATTTCCCGTTTATTAGATAATATTTTTTTCTAAACTTTTTTAAAACATCCAAGGGTTTATATTATACATTTTTTTATTACTATTTTTTTTTTTTTTTTTTAAAAACTTTAAAACCGGATAAAAAAATATGTCTGCGTTTTTTCTCCTTCAGTTGTTTATCAAATTCACTAAATTCCCCTTTTTTACCCGTTATTTTTCAATGAATCGTTTGTTTTCCCAAACTTTTTAAAATCTAAAAAAATTAAAGCTCCCTTTTAGAGGAATTTAAAATATCGCATTAAAAGCCCTGTAAAACTTTTTTAAAATCAGAAATAAAACCCTTTAACATTTTAAATTTAAAGCCTACAAATTTTACATCGATTTATAGAGTTTAATAAAAAATCGTTTG
Organism: Piezodorus guildinii; assembly: GCA_023052935.1. Classification (NCBI taxonomy): domain Eukaryota; kingdom Metazoa; phylum Arthropoda; class Insecta; order Hemiptera; family Pentatomidae; genus Piezodorus; species Piezodorus guildinii. Next base: position 20,004 of record JAJSOM010000736.1, read on the forward strand.
GGCCCCGTTTTTGAGAAAATAAAAAAGAAAAAGGTGAAAAAAATTGCAGGGGTTGTAAAGTAGCATTTGGGGTTTTAGTGATTTTTAATAAAAAAAAGTTTTCTTTTAACATATTGGGGGCGTATAGTTTTTTTAAAGGGTATAAAAATTTCAGTTTCATACACTTTTAGTTTTCGCCCGGTAGTTACCACACACACAAAAAACCTTTTTTGCGAGGATTTTGGGGACACAGGGGACTCTAAAAACGGTATTTCCTTTTCCCAACGACCCGAAAATTTTTTTTTCCCCTTACTATATTTTTTAAATATTAGGTGAGTGGAAGTAAAATGTAACATTCAAAGCTTAAGGGACTGAAAATTTAAAAAATTTTAAATCTTTGGTAATTTACAGTTAAATTGGGAAAGGAGGAATAAGAGATTCCCTTGATTTGTTTTTAGGGGGGAGAGGGCCCCAACGGGTTTGGTTTTTGGAAAAAAATTTAAAATTTAAGTGGCCGCCCTCTTCGGGTGCGAGCATACGGCCGTAAATCCGATTTATCTGTTTTAAAGGGGGTTGAAAGAAGGGGTAAAGGCTGCAATATGCGGGGAAACTTTACTTTTCCGGGTTTACTAAATATTAAAAATAAAAAAAAAAGGTTAAATAAAAATTTTAAATTTGGGAAAAATAAATAAGGATAGGAAAAAAACAAATTCGGGTTTTAAGGGGACATTTTAGTAATAAAAAGTCTGTTTAAAATTAAAATAGGGGACCCGGCCCTTTTGCTTCGCATGGATGTAATTTAAATGGGGTTGTCATGTATGTTTTTAAAAAATGTACCCCTTTAAACAAATTTAAAGAGTTAATCACTGGGGAATTATGATTTATTGTATTGCAATTTGATAGAAAATTATTATGTTTTTTTTTTTTAAATTTTGTTTATCATTATTTTTAATATAAAGTTGGAGGTGATAATTAACTTAAATCACTATTTTGTTTAATTAGAGGGCATACGTTTCGATATAATCCCAATTTTCTGGTGAAAGAAAAATTTTTTATCTTAAAAGAATTAAATTTCGGGCTTTGTGCCTTCGGGGGTGAAATTTCCCCATTCACCTTCTTTGCTCTTTTTGCCCCCACCCCCTTTATAGCAAAAAAAACGTAGTGTATGATAACATAAAATAGTGGTGAATTTAAATTTATCGTCTTCCAATTTTTTATATTTTTTATGGTTTAGGAAAACTAATTATGTTTAATCATGGGCAAAAATTAAAAACCCACGAATTTTTTCCAATTTGACCAAAAATTTGGGTTTAAATTTTTTTGTTTTTTTTTTGGGTTTAAAAGGTCCTTTTGTTATTCGATTTATTAAAAATTTTATATTTTTTCATCTGTCAAGTAATCTAGTTTAAAAGAACCCTATGTCTGTTTTAAAAGACGGGTCTAAATTATCATTAAAAAAAAACTAACTCTTTTCAAAAATTTTCCTTAAAAACCCCTTTTAGACATACGGGGATAGTTTCTATGGGGGGTCTTTCTAAAAACCCTCAAAATTTTCCAAAGGGAAAACAGTCTTTTTTAGTAGAAAGTGCTGCGCAAAAAAGTGGACGCACCGTTCTAAGTAACAAATGGCGTTTTACATAATGACTTAAACTTTTTGCAATTTAGCCCCTGCTACGAACCCAAAACAAAACTTTCCCCCAAAAACTAAAATACAAAACCCTCCTTTTTACAGAAACATTAAAATGCTCTACGATCCCTTTCAGCCCCCCCGAAAGACCCCCAGGGGTGGGCCAAGAGATATGCTGATCACTTAACGAACTTGCTGTGATGAGCCCCATGCTTCCGCAGTGTACCCAAAATTTTCTTATTGCAAAAAGGGAAAAAAGCGAAAGGCAAATTAAAAATTTTTTGTCAAAAATTTTTTTGTTTTTTTAAAAAAATAAATTTTTCTCCATGTTTATTCCCAAAGGGGAAATTTTAAAAAAATTTAAATTTTTTTGCCTTTGGGGTTTCAAATTTAAAATTGGGCAAGGGATGTTTTTTTACCCAAATTTAAAATAAAAGTTGAAAAAATTAATACCCACATTTTGTTTATGGGTTTTTAAAAAAAACAAAATTTCCATTTTTTTTTAGGGAAATTAGTCCAATTCGATACTTAAATTGTTTCTAAAACTCTTGAGTACTATATGGTTAGCTAGCTATTTAAACTGTTATGATTCTTTTTCGGTGTCAACCCCAGAGTCACTCATTAAATGTTTTCAAAATAACATTTTTGTTTCATGAGTTTATAGGGTTATAAAAAAAATTCTAGGAGCGGTTTTGGTTTAGTGGAAAAGAGCGCTAGTTACTATTCCCGGGCCCCGGGTTTGAATCCCGCTGTTGGGAGAATATTATTTATTCTGTTTTTTTTGGTTGGGGGTGATCCCAGGGTATTTTATTTCCCCCTGGGGGGAGAGCCCCGGGCCCCTTTAATGTTGTTAACCAATTTGGGGAACAACCCGGCGGCTTAAAAAATTTAACTATAAAAATTAAAAAAGGAATGCCATATTTATAAAAAAGTTTAATTTTTGTATTGATAAGTTTTTACTGTGGAGTTTTAGCAACCAATGTATTTTGGGTTTTCATTGCTACTTAATAAAGCACTTCTGTCTTTTTGTTTTTTATTCATTTTGGGGATTAAAAAACAACGGTTTTAAAAAAGACAAAAAATTGAAAAAAAAATCCATAGGAAATTTTTTTAATTTATTTATGTTAAATATAAAAATTTTAAAAATTTTTGAAGTAGAATAAAAAAAAAACTTTGTTGAAATATATATTTATTAATAAGCCCGATTATAAAACCCCCTGAATTTAATTTTTCTATTCTTTTTAATATTTTTTATGTCAAATTTATTTATTTTTGATTATGGTTTTTTAAAATTATTATGTTTAAATTTAAAAAATTTAAAATTTTTTAAATGGGAATTTTTTTAGTGAAATTTGTTGGTTAGTTCTTTTTCCCTTTGCGACGATTCTAGCAATTTAAAATTTGGATAGCTTTTTATATTTATGAAATTTGTGATTTAAAATTTAAAATTAAACAAAAAAAAGTAAATTTCAATTTAAATTTTACGGGTTTAAATCAAAATTTTTATTTTTTTTTATTGAATTTTCGCAATGGGTTAGCCCGCGTCATGACTTTTACTTGATTTCGTTGTAGAAGGGTGAAACTTATTGATGTTTTTACCGTTTTGATATTAAATGATTTTTTTGGATGTTATTCTATTATATTGCTTTCCTGAATTTTTAAGAAGTAAAGAATTTTTATGAATTTTAAATTTAATTTTTTTAAAAAATTGTAATTTTAGCTCGGAAGGCGAAGGGATATTGGGGTTTTTATTTTCGGTCACAAAACCATCATGTGATTTAAAAATAATGTTATTCATCCAAAAAACCAAATTATTCATAAAAGGGGGTTGTAAGTTATATTAATTTTTACTTATCCATCTTTGTATTTTAAAAACCCTTTTCCCTGGGGAAAACCCCAGAAATTCATCTTTTTTTTTCTTCAGCGGTTGGGATTTTATTCCAACCCCTTTTGAGTTATCGGGGCCAATGTTTCATATCTCCCCGAATAAGGGAAATGTTCTTTTTTTTCTTAATCATTCCTTTTTTCCCCTTTTTTCATCTAACCTAATTTTATGTTGTCTTTTTTGGGCCCATAAATATTTACGGGAAAAAATTTACGAAATTAATTATTTTTAAGGAAAAAAATTATTTCAAAAACCCAAAAATTTTTTTTTTTATCTCAGGAACCAGCTTTGTCACAGTTTTATTTAAAAACTATATCACTCCTACTCAGTATTGATGGGGTAATCTGATTTTTTTTTTTCAAATCAGCCCCTTGTGCGATAAATTCCCGTTTTTAAATTGAAAAAAAATTATGACAAAAAATTTATTAAAAAAACATGAAAAAAAAAAATTTTGGGGTGGGAAAAAAAAAACAAAGAAAAAAATTGGGGGATATATGAATAAAATAAAATATTTTTTCCTTGTTTTGAATGGTTTTCTTTAAAAAAAAAATTAAACGCCCCAAGTGCTTTTTTATTCGGGAGTTTTAAAAAATGTTTTTAAGAAAAACGGGGTTTTTTGTTAGAAAAAGCACAAAAGGACTGTTAAAAAAAAGAAGGATACTGTAAGAGGGATAAAGATAAACACGGAAAAAAATCGTATATTTCTTTATTTTTTGGTGTGTTTAAAAATTAGGAGCTTGTAGCGTTTTTTTTTTTCTTCACACTTTTTTTTTGTCCAGAAAGATTACAATTTTTTGATCACATTAAACTGAAAAATTGATATAAAAATTTTTCAATTTCGCTTCCCGTAATTAATTGGGCAAGAATTTCTATTATTTTGGTTTTTGAGGTAGAAGGGGGGGAAGGGGAGAAAACTTAAAATTTTAAAAACCGTTTTTTGTAAATATCATAAAAAAAATTTTTTGTTTATAGCAAAGTTGTAAAAAACCAAGTTAAGTAAAATTTTTTTTTACGCCCTTTCGCATTTTTTTATGCGATTTTCTCAAAAGCGGGGCCCCCAAACGATTTTGGGGTTTAAAATCCCCAAAAAGATGCGAAAATTAAATAGGCTTTTAAAAACCCGTGGGGGTTTTATCGGATTGAAAAAAGTTGGGGCTGGGCCTTTTTAAAAGCCCATTTTTTTTTAATTGTCTTTCTATAAAAATACCTTAAAATTTAAATTTAAAATTTGAAAAAAATTTCCCCTATAAACTTGTTAGTAATAATAATATAATAATAATAATAGGCTTAAAAAAAAAAAACCGGGAAACCCCCCGAAAGGTTTTGATGCCGATACCCCCCAAACCCTTTCCCCGCTTTGACTCGTCCCAAAGTTACCCGGGCAAGCCCCCCAAACCCCCGGGGGTCCCGCCTTAATGCAATCCCCCCTCGACGTTCGGCCTACCCCTTTTGGAAAGCCCCACCAGTCGGTTCACAGGGAAAACCAAATTTTCGGAAAACCGTTCCCCACAAGGCCCCCCAAATTTTCGCGCCCATTTGGGGTCTCCGCGATGCTTTCAAATTTAAAATTTTATTCACAGGGTACAAAATTCGCAATTCCCCGGGTTTTTCAACCCTTTTAAACCCCCCCAGTGGCCTCATCTCTCTTTGGACCAAAAAATTTTACCCCAAATTTTATTTTTTGAAAACCCTTAAGCCGTGGTTTATCCTTTAAAGTTAAAACGGAAAGTTTACATCCGTAAAGAACCCTTTAAAAAATTTTTAGTTTTATAAAAATTTTAACTTTAATTTTTTAGATTAAACAAATGTAAAAAAAATTAAGAAATTTACAATGAAAAATTTTTAAATTTAAAAAAAGGCCTAACAAAATTTAAACTCCGGAATTTTAAGGGTTTTTTGGGGGTTAATTTTACCCTTTTTTTGATCGTTGGGAAAAAATTTTTACAAAAAAATGGAATTTAAGTCTATAAAGTTCCTTAATATAAAAAAAAGATTTACAATTTTTTTAAAAAATTTAATTTAATATAAAATAATTTTTGGAACCCCCCGCCCCAAATTGTTTTAATAAAGCTTATTTTTTTTTTATTTTTTCTCCTTAATTTTGCGTTTTTCCCGTAACTAAAAATTTTATTGTTTTATTCTTTTTTAAATTTTGTTGAGGGGGAAAAATTTTCAGAAAACCCCTTTTTTTATGATTTTCACTAAAAAATTTTTTAAACTTTAATTTTTTCTTTTTTACCCAAAAATTTTTCCCCCCCCAAAAAATTTAAAAAATCCCGGAAATAAATTTTTTTTCACCCCCGTACTGTTCAAAAAATTTTTTTTTGTTTTTATTTTTAAATATTTTAAAATTCCCAAAAAATTTTTTAAATACAAAATAAAAAAAAGGGCATTAAAAAAAAGCGATTCCTCCAAAAATGGAAATAAAAATCCCCCCAAAATTTATGAGCCCCAAATTCAGAATTTCAGGGGGCCCCCTTTAAGGGCCTTTTTTAAAATTTTTTCCGTTTTAATGGAATAAAAGAATTTTTCTAGGCCTAAGTTGGGGTCCTCTTCCCAGTTTCCCCCCTCCCCTTTAATAAAATAATTCTTTTATAATAAAACCCCTTTAATTTTTTAAAAAAAAACCCTTTATTTTATGGGGTTTAAAATTATTGGAAAAATCGGCTCCCACGGAAAAATAAAAACAAAAATTTAAGTTTCGTTTTATTTTTTTTAGCTTTTAAATAAAAAAAGTAAGGAGTACGTTTTAAAAATTTTTGAATTTTTTTTTCTTGGAAAAAATTTTTTTGGGGGCCCCAATTTAAAAGAAAATTCCCCAAAAAATTTTTGGGTTTTAACTTTTTTTTTGGGGGGAAATTTTTTAAAAACGAAAGTCTATAAAAAAAAACCTTTTTTAAAAATTTTTAAAAATTGAATTTTCAAATTTTTTATCAAATTTCCCAAAAACTTTTAAGGAATTTTGCCATTTTTACGATTCCCAAAAAAAACCAAAGTAACCCTTTTTTTTGGAAATTGGGGATTTAATATTTAAGTATTTTTAATTTAAAAAAAACCCGTGTTTTTTTTGCCGTATTTAAAAAAATTTTAAACCTTTATTTTAATTTTTTAAAATTCCAACAAACTTTTAAACTAAAAAAAAGTAAAATTTTTTTAAAAAACCCAAAAAAAGGGGAAACAAACATAATTTACGGGAATTTTTTTTTTTTTTTAAAATGGAAACGATTTTTTATTTAAAATTTTAAATTTTTAAAAAAAATTTTAATTTTGAAAAAAAAATTAAAAAATTTTTTTTAAAATTTATTTAAAAATTAAGAAAACGAAAAAAAAAGGGGGGGTTTAAAAAAAAAACCCGGCCAAATCAAGTATCTTTTTTTGTTTAAAAACCGAAAATTTTCAAAAATATTTCCCCTTTTTTTTTTTTTTATTTAAATACTTAAAAAAAAAGTTTTGGGTTTCTTTATAAAAAATTTTTGAACCACAAAAAAATTTTTTGGGGTATTTAAAATTTAATTTTTTTTTTCTTTAAAATTTTTTACTTTTTTGGGAACAGTTTTAAGGGGTTTTTCCACCTTTATTAAAATTTAAAAATTTCTTTTTCCCTTTTTTAAAAAAACCCTCGGAAAACCAAGTGGGAAACATTTTTCCTTTTTCCCAAAAATTTTCTAAATTAAATTTTAATTTAAAAAAAAAAAACTTCGGAAGATTTTAGGGGGAAAACTGTCTCTTAAATTTAAGTTTTTCGAAAAATTTGGTTTTAAACCATTTTTAAAAATTTCCCCTTTTTTTTTTTTATTTCTAACTTCTTGGTTTTTAAAAACCCCCGTTTACCCGGTTTCCAAAACCGTTTCGGGTTTTTGTTTTCTTTGAAAAATTAAAAAAATAAAAAAATTCCCCCCCCCCCGGGGAAATTTTTTGGGGAAAAAAAAACCCCAAATTTTTTAAAAAAATTTATAAAAAAAAAAAAAACTATAAGGAAAAAAACCTTATCACAAAAATTTTATTTTAAATTTTTTTTTTTTTTTTTTATGTTTAAAATTTTTAATAATTAAAAAATTTAAAATTAAAATTTAAAACCCCCTATAATTTTGTTTTTTGTTAAACAGTTTTTTTCCTAAGGTTTCAATAAATTTTTTAATTTTTATTTTTTCCTTAAATTCCACATTTTTTTTAGGTTTTTTTAAAGTTATAATTTTTAAAAACTATTAAAAAATATTTTCTTTTATTCATTATTTTCAAGACCGTCTTTTTAAAAAAAAAAATCTTAAAAAATTGTTAAATTTTTAAATTTTTTTTTATTTTTCCGTTAACAGGATTAGAAAAAAATTTTAAAAAAAAACATAAATAAAAAAATTTTTTAAAAAAAAATAAAAAATTTTTAAAAAAAAACCCCGGAAATTTTTTTATGGAAAATTTTCCGTTTCTTTTTAAAAATTTTTTTTAAAAAAATAAAGAGTTTTGTTAAAAAAAAATTTTAAAAAAATTTATGAATTTTTTTAAAAAATAAAAGCCTTTTAAAATTTTTAAAAAAAAAAAAAATTTTTTAAAATTAAAGGGGAATTTTAAGTTTAAAAAAAACAAATTTTTTGGCGCCTAAAATTTTTAAAAAAAAAATTTGAACAAAAAAACCCACCCCCCTTTTTAAATTTTTAAAAGTTTTGAGAAAATTTGGGCAGAGAAAATCCTTTTTTAATTTAAATTTTTAAAAAAAAAACCTTTTAAAATTAATTAGAAAATTTTTTTAAAAAAATTTTTTTTGGATAAAAACCCCAAAGAATAAAAAAAAAAGTAAAAAAAAAAAAAGGGAGAAAAAAAAATTTTTTTTTTTAAAAAAAATCTTTTCAAAAAAATATTTCTTTACCCCCTTTTTATTTTTTAAGAATTTTAAAAAAGTTGAGAAAAAAAGTGGAAAGGGGAAAAAAATAAAAGAATTAATTAAATTTTTATTTATTAAATTTAAAAATTTATAATTTTTGGAAATCATTAAATTTTATTTTTTTATATCAATTTTTTTTTTTCAATTTCCGTATAAGAAAATGTTTTTTTTCAAAATTTTTCTTTCCCCAATTTTTTTTTTTTTTTTAAATTTTTTTTTCAAAAAAGAATTACTTAAAAAATTTTTTCTTTTTTTTAAATTTCCACAAATTTTTAATTTAATTTACCGTTTTTTAAGGTTTAACTTTAATTTTAAAAAATTAAGGGTTTAAAAAAAAATTTTAAAATTTTACATTAATTCCCAACTATTAAAAAAATAAAACCCCTTTAATTAACAAAAACCCTTTAATTTTTCCAATTTAATTTTTATAAAAAAAAAATTTGTTTTTTTAAAAACCTTCTATTTTAATTTTAAAATTTTTCAAAACCAAATTTAAAAGGGAACAAAAATAAAAAACAAAAAGGGCTTAATCCAATTTTTTTGGCTGCAGTAACCTCAAAAATCCCCACTTTTCCCTAATTTTTTCTCTTTTTTTGAAATGCCGAGCGTTGGAAAAAAAACTAACTCGAAAACCACACAGTGAATATTTAAAATTCTAAGGTTTTTTTTTTATTTTTGTGCGAAAAAAGGGGGGGGAAGTTTTTTCCCTATGGAAAAAAAAAATTTTTTTTTTTTTTATTTTTTTTTAAAATTATTAAATTTTAAACCCCTTTTTTTCCCTTTTTTTTTTTTTTTTTTTTTTTTTTTTAAAAAAAATTTTTTAAAGTTTAGTTTTAAAAATACAATAAAAACTAAATTAGGTCAAAAACGTCTAAAATTAAAAAAAAATTTCCCCCAAGGGGTAAATCTTTAGGATTAAAAACCCCAAATTAAAGGATTCTAGAACCGTTTTTAAGTATTTTAAACCCCCAAAAGGAACCCTAATTTCTTTAAAAAATCTCCCCCAAAAAAATTTTAAAAATTTTTTTTTTAAAAAAATTTTTTTCAAAGGGGCCTTTTCGATAATAGTTTTTTTTTTTTAAAGTAAACCGGTCAAAATACCCCGCAGCGGTACGAAAATGGGAAAACGACGGCAAAGCCCCCTTTTTTAACTTTGCCCGGGGCTTTGGGGTTTTTCCCCCCTTTGAAAAGACACACAAAGAAGCGAGGGAGCAAAAAGGGGCAATACCCAAGCCAAAAAAATTTACTGCCTCTTTCTTCTGGCCGGAAATAGCCCGGGGTTTAAAAAAAAACACCTCAAAAAAATTGTCCTTTTTTTTTTTTTAAAATTAAAAAAGAAAAAATAGTTGGCCAAAATTTGGATTGTCTAAGATTTCCCCAACCCCCCAGCTGGGGAAAAAACTCAAATAAAAAAAAGTTCCGTTAAGATCCACCCCTTTTTTTTTCCAGAGGACCACCCCCTCAAGGGGTGCAAAACACAAAACCCAAAAGGAAAAAAAACCCCCCCGAATTATAAAACAACCATCAGGCAAAACAATTAAAAACAATTTTATTCCTAAAATTTCCCCTTTTTAAAGACAAAACCCTCCAAAAAACCTCAAAACGAACCCCCTTCCCCCCCTAAACCCCCCTTTACCCCCCCCAAAAAAACCCCCATTTTTATATTTCCCCCCCCCCTGTAAGAAAAAAAATTTGTAACCTTTAACCTGAAAAAAATCTCTTGTATGGCCCTTTTTTATTAAATCTTAAAATTTTAATTTTTAAAAAAATTTAAAAAACAAAACCTACCCTTTCCATTTTCCTTTTAAGCAAAATTTTGAAAAACCGGCTTACCTTTATTGGCAAAAACTTGTGTCCCTTTTTAAACAATAACCCTAAAATTTTTTTAAAAAAAACCCAATACAAACATCCGTCCCCCCCAAAAAAAGCCCTCCTCGCTTGTCATTTGAAGCCCCCCCAAAAATATCCCTTTTCCCCCTATTTTCAATGCCCCCAAAGAATTTAAGATTTTCCTTTTCCCAATTTCCTGGATGTTAAAATTTCCCCTTTCCCAAAAATTAATTCCCAATCCCTAGGGAAAACCCAAAAACTTCTTTTTTTTTCTGTTGAAACACAGAATTAAAAACAAAAGATGAAAATGAATTTTTTTCCTGGGGAATTTCGCGGGATTTGCTCTAACTTAATTAACTTGATTCCACTTGGATTTTAACGAATCCATCAGTTTTATTTTAATTTTTAATAAAAGCGGGATTCTTGATGATGGTTTACCATATCCATTTCTTCCTTTCTTTCCAATCCCCACTAAAAAATCTTTTCCCCCCTTATTTCCCCCCATACAGGGTTTGGTATCCGGGTGGTATTGTATGAGAGGTTTAATTCCAAAATAGGTTAAAATTTAATATTATTTCCAATCCCCTCCAATTGGGTAGGAAACAATGTCCTTATTTTCCAACCCCAAACTCCTTAAAGGTTAACCTGAGTCTTTTCAAAACTTGATTTAAAATTTCCATACATATTAATTAAACTTATAGAATTTTAAATGTTATAAAGTTTAATTATTTTTCTTTTGCCTAAATATTGGGTTCTTTGGAATTTGGTCATACTCCTTCCCAAAGGTAAACCCCCTAATTGCACATAGACACAAGTATCCCCAAAAAATTTTTAAGAAAATTTTTACTAAACAGTTTAGTGAATCAGAAATCATTTCAAATTTGGATTACGGGTTTAAATTTTAATATTCACATCATGATAAATTTCGGGCTTATTAAGAGGATAGTCTTCATTTCTAATAACCAAGAATTTTCCCCGGTTAACCCGAAATTCATTTTAAAACCAAAAAAAATTTACTTTTTTTTAACTTAATTTATTTTTAAAAAACCTTGTATTTTGTTGGAATTCCCTTTTAAAAAAATCAAAATTTTTTGTTCCTTTCCTTTTGGGCCATTAAAACATATTAAGTGGGAAAAATGGGGTATTACACCAGAAGACAAATAATAAAAAATCTATAATCCTTCTTAACTTTAATTGAAAATGTTAAGCTTCCAAAAAACTTTTTAAGGGTTAATTTTTTAATTCAGTTTTAAAAAATAAAAAAAAAATGTAACTTTAATATGTGCATCCATGCTTTACTGGGTTTTTTCCCTTTTTCCCCATCATTTTTGGATTAAATTCGAAATAAGATTAAATAACGCGTTCCTTTGGCAAAAATTTTAATTTTTTTTGCCCGGGTTTTCCTTACCAAAAATTAATACTTTTCTATTTAAAAAAAAAATTCTGAAAAATTATTATAAAAAACTTTATTTTTTCGCGTTTCTTGAAACCTATAACTTTTCTTATGTTAAAAAAAATTTTTTAAATAAACATTTTAATCCCCCAATTTTAAAATTTCCCCATAGTAATTGTCCTTTTAAATTTTCAAAACTTCCGTATTTTCCAAATTTAAAAAAATTATTAATTTCAAACCAACGACCACCCCCATCCCAAAATATTTTTTCATATTTACCATCTCGAATTTTAAAAAGAGCCTCAAATTTTAATGGTTTTTTATTTATTTTTTTTGTTAAATTTAACGGCTTATTTTAATAAAAAATTTTAATGTTTTTAATAATTTTTTTTGATTTATTTATTTTATAAATATAATAATTTTTTTATTATAAGGTGTTAAAGATATTTTTCAAAAATCCTTTGAAAATGTCCCCTTTAAAATAAATGCAAAAAGAATTTTTTCCAAATAAAATTTAAAAAAAATTTATTCCCCTTCCAAAGGGTTTTGCATAAATAAGTAATAACTTTCAATAAAGAGATTTTTTTTCTTTTTTCTTTGAACTATAATAACTTAAAAATCATTTTTTAAAAATAATATTTTGAAATTTTTTATTTATTATTTTGATCATGAATTTTAAGTATATTTAACTAAAAATTTTTATTTATATCATTTTATTAGTTTTACATAAAAAACGTAAATTCCTAATTTTTCGTTTAATTATTTTCATTTTTTTACTTAAACTAAAACAAAAATATACAGTAAGGAAATAAAAAAAAATTTAAAAATTTTATTATCAAAAATAAAAAAATTTAAAAAAGGGAGGGGTCATTTCTTGGGCTAATTTTTTAAGTAGGAATAAAAATATTTTTTTTTTTTCTTGTTTGGAAAAGATATTGGGGGGGAAATATGATTGTATTAACCGTTTGAATCGGGCCCAGTAATGGAGCTGGGGAATTTTCTATAAAATAATATTTTCTTTAAAAAATTATTTAATTATTTAAAAAATTAAAGTTAAATTTTAAATTTTAAAATTAAGTTTACAATTCATATAATTTAATTAATTAAATAAGTTTCTTTTATTGTTTCAATGTAGTGTTTAGGGGAAGAAAATATTTGTTTAATCGATAACCCAAATTTGTGCTTGCTATTATCGGAGTTCAGTCTCAAAAATAAAGAAAAACAGGTTTTTACTATTTTTGGATTAGATGGAATGCATGTAAAGCACTTTTTAAATTTTAATTTTAAATTAGAAAATTTTTTAATATCACTAAAAATTTTAGATTTAAAATTACTAATAAATCTTTTGTACTTTGAGCCAGCACTTTTTAAAATTTTTTTAATTTTTATATATTAATAAAATTCTAGATTTAAATATATATTGAAGGAAATTAAAATCCAAATTTTGTGATTTTTTGTTGTTATGTTAAATTTTGGCAGAAAATTTAATTTTTAAAAAAACAATTAATTTTTTTATGAAATCATGGTACCCCGTAAAAGGTAATATTTCAATATTTGAAAAAATTTTAATATTATCTTTTTTTTTTTTTCAATTTAAAAATTCCTTTTTTATAAGGATTAAAAATAAATAATTTTTCAAATCCCGGGTTTGAAGTAAGGATTATTTTTTTGTTATTTCACCCTAGGGAGGAATTGATTGGGCCCCCCCACAAAAACTTAAAAGTTAAACAAAAAAATTACCCAAGGTCGTTGGGTTATATTTTTTTTATTTTTTTTTTCTTTTTTACCAAATTATTCCGAATTCTTTTTTTAGAAATTGATTCCAATAATACACTAAATCAGTGCTTTAATACTTTTTTCTTACAATGAAAATTTTTTTTTTCAAACATTTTTTTAAATCTAGTTTTGATTTAGGATTGTTCTAAAATATGAAATATTTTGAAATTTTTTTTTTTGCTTTTAAACTTGTTCAATTTATTTTTTAAATACCAAAATACAATAATAGAAATTTTTAAAAAACAAAGATTTTTGGTATGAGAAATCCCGGTTGAGTGTAAAGGGCGAAGGATTTTTAATACAATGTTTGAGATTTAACTTCTTTTTTAATATAATAAAAAGGAAGGGCTCAATCTTTTAATATTTCAACTTCTTTGAAAATTTTAATAATAAGTCCCTTTTTTTTTCCTCTTCAATTGGGGTCTTTAAGTTGAATAGAGTAATATAGTTTCTCCCCCGAAAACTTTTTCTTAAACTTAATATTCTTTAAAAGGTCTTAGCCCTGTTTGGAAACAAATTTTGTTATTTAATTTTTCCGTCGTTTTTTTTTGTTTTTTTATTTTTTAATTTTGCTTAAATTTAATTTTTTAAAAACATTTTAATTGGGAAATTTTTATTTTTTAAATAATTTAAAAATTTTTTATTACAATGTTCTAATTGTTTTTGTTTATTTCAATTTTTTTGATTTCTTTTTTAATTTGGATTCTGTTATTAACATATATTTCTCTTTTTTTAAAACATTAATTAGCTTTTGAAATTGTTCTTTATTTTATTATTTCGTTTTAAAAAGGATTATTATTGTAAATTAGTAGCTAATTTACTGTTGTCATTTCTGTTGGAAATCTTATTATAAATGTCAAAGCTTTTTCTTAACCGTCCTGAAACAAAATTTTTCTTTATGTATCTTTCTAATAATATTATATTATTATTATATTATATATATATATATTAATATTTTAAATATATATATTTATTTATATTATTAAATTTTATTATCCCAATTCGCCTATATAGTTAAAAATTTTAGAATCATTATTTTTAAAACGATTTTTAACACTTAAACCATTTCAACTTCCCTTGTCGCAAATGCTTTTTGCCGACTTTTTTTTACATTTACATTAACAATTTGTTCATTTTCTTGTTAGCTCTATTCATATTATTTTACTAATACGTCATTTGCATTTATCAGAATACCCTCCGAGGTATATCAATATCAAGCCTTGTATGCTAAAAGATGGAAAAAGTTTATGTATGAATAATTTGGTGTGTAAATTAGACGAGTAGATAAGAGTATTATTTTTAAGAATTAAATATAATTAAGTTTACTGAAGGACTTTTTGAGAATTTTGTTTAAAAGACATTTAAATGTGTAATTAGAAGAAAAATAATTAAAATATAACAAAAAAAAATTTGTTAAGTTATCATTCAAAAAAAAGGTTTCTCAATTCAAAAAGCTATTCTTTTAATTTCGTAGCATTTTTTCATTTTACCGTTTTTAGGAATAAGAAGGAATCATTCCAATTTTTTGTGGTGTAAAGCTCTCGTTTGGGTTGTGATGTTGAAAAGTAAGAGAGTTGGTGAATCAAGTTTTATTTAAAGAACAATTTTTATCCCTTCCTGGAAGGATGTTCTTTTTTTAATCCTTCTATAGGGCGTTAAGATTTAAATTTTTTTTTTGAATGTTGGTAAATGGTCTTAAGGGAAAACTAAGTGTGGGCTACAAATAAAAAAATTATAAAAAGAGCGTTTATGAATTAATAATTAATTGGATTACATGAATATTAAGTCATTTATTTTATAAAAATTATTAATAAATATAATGATAAAAAAAAAATATAATACTAATTTTTAATATATAATAAAAAAGTAGGATTTTAAGTTTTAATTTAAAAACCTAGAACGTTCCTCAGAATATCTATAACGAAGATTAATGACTGAAAGACACTGATTACAACATTCTTTTGACATTATTATGGATTACACATTGCTTAATTATGTATTAGGAGTTTAGTCGATTACATACTGTAATTTTTGGGTGGGGACTTTTCGAAAACATTTAATTTGATGTAGAAATAAAATATCATGTATAAATTAATTTTTGTAGATATTTTTAAAATCGTGATGATAAAAACAAAAATTCAAAAAAAACCCTTCTTTAAAATTTAAATGAAATATTTAATATTAGTATAATATCCGGTATTATGAAACTATCAAATATTTTTAATTATAAATAGCCAAAATTTTAAGAAATCAAAGATATATTGACACAACGTTGATTACTTAGATTATTTTTAAATATTTTTTTGACATTTAATTTATTTTATTTAAATAATAATCGTTCATTTTTGAAAGGAGATATGCTATAGTTACTTTTAGGAATTAGAACGGTGAAATTCCGGGTAAAAGAAAAATAATATAAAATAAAAAAACGTTTATACTTATTTCGAAGTAGATTAAATTTTGTAGGATTTTGGTAAAAATTTGTTATTTAATTATCAAATAAATAAAATTTTTAATTAATATTTAATTATTAAATAACATGAAAATTTTAAAAAGTTTGATAAGTAGTAATCGAATAAAAACGGAAAAAATTATTATAATACAATTAAAATTTTAATAGATGTAAATCCATGAAATTCGTTATTATTTAAAAAAAAAATCGAGGGATAATATTTCCAATAGAAGAACAATCTATTTTTGTAAAAAATTGGAAATTAAATATTTAAATCTAAATAATGAATCATGTTGCAACACTATTGACTGATTTTGATTATAATTATCATATTTATGAAATAAAGGAAACAAACCGGTTATGGAATCAACCAAATTATAATAAAATTAAATAGCATTAAACAAAGTAAATAGATAGACTTATGCAACCATAGTTTGATAAGCCGGTTTTTTCAATAATTATTATGTTTCATATTTTTCAATATAATTTCACCTAATATAGTAATTTAAAAAAAACTTTTATTTGTACATTGGGGGTATTTTTTAATATTATTACTTAATTTTACCAAGCTTTTTAATTTCTTTTAAAATCGTAATAGTTTTAGATCTGAAGGGTTCTGAGGGGGATTAGGATCCTTAAACTAAATGATCTGAGGGATATTTGGCTTAAAACAACAACATTTTACGAGTCTGTGTAACGAAATGTTAGTGGTATCGGCACGAACCTTACGGTTGGTAAGCCTTTATATTCTTATAACTTTTCTATAAACAATTTTTTTTAAATCACTATTTTTCATTATGCATTGTGAATTTGATTTAACTCCCGGAGAAGGTTAATCGTTAAAAATTACAAACTACAATGCTTAACAAAAATTTTTTTTCTAGCTGTTCAGAAAAAAAAAATCAGATATAAGTAAATAAATTTAAAACGATATTTAATAATAAATTGTTTTCTTTAATTAATATTGATAAATCAAATACCCTTTTCTTAAAGTGATATTCCTTTGGAAATAACTTAATAACTAAGAATGGTATAAAAACTAATTCAAAAAAAAGAGTGAGAAGAAGAATGCTTTATATTCAATAATAAGATTGAATACTTAAAACTTTAATTGGGGTTTTTTAAATTATTAATAACGGCAACTGTAAACAAATAAAATTCACTAACATTAAGTTTTATAATACTTTAATCAATTTTTAACATTTACAATTAATTTTTTCTTTACTTAAATTTAATTATTTTTTATTTTTCTTTTCCAAATAGAAATTAAATCTCTGGGAGGTCATTAAAAAACACATAAAACTTATGGGCTGAAATAATGGATGCCAAAATATGCAAATCCGGGGATATAAGACTTGAGAGTTTCGTTTGGAAATTAAGCAAAATTCTAGAATCCTAAACATGAAAAACCCTTATACACGAACAAAAAAAGTCCACTCAAAACGTTTAAAAAGAATAACAAGGCATATGAGTTGTTTTTTTAAAAAATTTCTTATTATTTAAAAATCTGAAATTTAGTGGGGAAAATTTAAAAATTTTGAACGCAAAAATTGTTCTAGTGTTTGATGTCAATTAAATTAATTAACCTTATTTCAACTCATTAAGGATTTTTATTTGTTAAAAAATAATAAAAAAAGATAAAAAAGCAATCTATACCAATGTGATGAGTATATATTTACAAAATTTTAATATATAATAAAATCAGTTGATTAATAGTAAAAATTTAGTAAACATTAGGCGCAAACAGAGCGATTAACCGTTTTCAAGTACGATATTGAACCTGGGGGCTAACAATCACGTTTTCTTTTTTATAAGTCTCATTACTGACGAAATAATTTGCCTCAGCGGTTCAAACCAGACTCAGACTATTTGCTCACATACACGCGACCCATGCTTGAAGAAAAAAAGATAGTTGAGAATATAGTATATATCGCATTCGTTGTATTTAAATGCTTAAAATAAAAATGGTTCCATTACGAGAATGGGATTATCGACAAATATCTAACCTTTGATGAAACTGGTCCTGCATCACAAGGCTAAAGGCTATGTAAAATTTTAAAAATTATTTATTTTTTTATAAACGGTTTAACGATTTTGTTTTGTAAGTGATAAATTAACTTATATGGAAAAGCAATTTTCGAATTTGTGTTAATTTTTAAAGGTTTCTAATAAAAAACAATAAAAATAAAAGCCCTCATCTATTTGGCCATTTTTTATTTGTTTTTTTTTTTGAATACATAAATTTTTAGTTTAGAAAAATAAATAAACCAAATCATATAATTTTTATAGAATGTACAATAAGTATTATGTAACCAAATGTTAAAAAATAAAAAACTTATTATATTAAATATATTATATCGATTTAATTATATTAATTAAAATTTTATGATTAAATTAATTAGAATTAATAAAAACTCGTGTGTTATTGAAATTCAATTCTATTCCCAAGGTGGAAGAGTTTGTAATTTCATCTTACTTTTTTCTTTATTATATAAATTTTAACACATAACTTAGATATTTTAAATAATAAAAGAATATTTAAACCATGAATTAGCAAATTCATTTTAATTTCTTTATATTAATACTAAAACTAATAATTTTTCTCTACCATATCAAATTTTAATTAATTATTAGTTAAAAAATCCAATCAAATTACACGGCTATTATACTTTCACGGTGGTTTGTATTTAAATAAAACAACCTTTAACAATATTTATTTTTAAATAAGATGAAATATTTACAATACAATTCTCGATCCACAATCTTACTTATAACTAGTGCAATTTAATGCAATTAAGTAATCAATTATAAAAAAAAACTTTAAAGAAACGCATTTTAAAATTAATTCAAAGCAACATCAAGTAGGGGAAATTATCAATCTATATTAATATTTTACAAATTTCAATTCCTCTCCTTTAACTTTAATAAACAAGAGTGTCAAGGATTTACTGTAGGGAATACTAAATATTTATGACGAATTTAAGTATTTTTAATTTAATGTTTAATATAAATATAATAGTCTGTAAAAATTTTATAAAAATATTACTTTTATTTTTATAGACTTTATTAAAATTAAATATTAATAACGACAAATCTAGGCCAAAGTTTCAATCTAAAAAGATAGAAGTAAAATATTAGAATGACCGAATATTGAAATTTCTGTATATTTAATTGTCAAATCGAGAAAGATTTTTCTTTACGAAATAAGATCGTTTAAATTTCTATACCAATACAAGAAGGAATTTAATGAATATCATAAGATTATTATTTTAAGGAGGAATATTTGAATAATTGACTATTCTTGATTTAAATAATTTAATTTTTACAATTTTATCTATTTATGAAGTTTTTTTTAAGTTTAATAATTTTGGTTACTCAAGAAGAATAAATGAAGTTTTAATTTGTCTAGAAAATAGAAAAAATGTATTTACTTTATTATAACATTTTTTAATACTAATAATTTGTCCAGTTTTATTATTATTTAATATAAATAACAAATTTTTATATTATTATATACATAGAGGGCAACATACCCTGAATGAAATGGAAAAATAAAAATTAAATTTGGTCGGAACCGAAATAAGCTTTTATTACTTGTCAACTTTAAAAGTTTAAAATGTTTTTCTTAAAATATGGAAAAACTGTAAAAGGAAATACAGAAATTGGACTTTAAAATTATTCTCAAAATATTATTTTTAGAAACATGAGTTTTATAAATATAATTATTAAATTATTTCTACATTAGTTGTTTTATGATTTTCATACTGGTAATCTTTTGAAATTTTTCGAATTGTGAATTTTTATAATATATAGTCCAGTTATCTGTATTTAATATTTTTTGTTCAAAAAAACAATACTGCATACGAAAATTATTTGCAATTTCTTCTTAAGTTGTTTATTTAAATTCGGCTCAACGTACATATTTACCTGTTAAATTTTTCAATGCTAATAGATAATGTACAAAATTTTCTGAAATCTACAAAATTTTTAAATCTTTAGGGGGTAAAATAAAAATTTAAATCGGGATTTAAGCCCTGCCGCACTTTTCAATAGAATGGAAACCTATGTATTAAGGCTTATTAAATTTTACATCGATATAGGGGGAGTTTAACAAATCGTTGGAGCCGTTTTGAGGAAAATCGTAAAATTTAGGTTTAAATGCATGGTATAAAAGTAGATTTCGGCCCCCAATTTTGAAATAAATAAGATTCTGTAAGTTTCGGACGTTAAATGTTTTTAAAATGAATTCAGTTTATACAACTTTTTGTGCGGACAGAGTTGCCACATACCACAGACCTTTTTGGGGGGGGGGACTTGGTTTTTGGACTCAGTAGACCAAAAAAACGGTTTTTTTTAATTCGGGGGTGGGGAAAAGGGGAATTCGAAAATTTTCACATTCGCAATACTTTCCTACTGTATTTTTCAATATAGGTAAGTGAAAGTTAAAAATAATTTAAATTAAGTTTTTGAACTTTGGGTTTTTTTTAAAACTCATAGGAGGTTTAAGTTTGATTTCCAAAAAAAAGTTTTTTATATTGAAAGTTCGCCCAATGGGGGCGTTTTTTGCCTTTTCACTTCTCCCTCCATTTTAAAAACATTTTTTTTTTATATTGTTTTCAATTTTTACGCAAAATGTTTATTTGCCAAGTTTTACAGGTTATTGAGTTAAATGAAAATTAAAAACGCATAATAAAAGCAAGTAAAATCTTAACATTTTGGGGTTTTGTATCTAAATGTCTAAGTTTTGTGGAGTTCGAATCCCCGGTCTTTGAATTCAGGTCTTATATATATTTTATATATTATATATATATATATATATTTTTTAATTTTATATATATATTTATTCTTGTTTATTTCAAACCCCTGTATTTGGGTTAGATTCTCCAAATTTTTGGCTTTTTTGACTATCTCTTCGCCCTATATAATATAATAATGGCAGCGAACCGAAGGTTTTTTGATGCCCGATACCCCCAAATTCCGCCTACACGAATCGTTCCCAAATTTACCATTTTTAGCCCAAGCTCCCGAGTCGCCCCCTTAAAAGCAATCTCCTATCTCCTTCGGCACCTTGGACGCCACCTAATCGGTTCAGCGAATCCACTTTCTTCGGATCGTTCCTCACTAGCCAAACCTTTACGCGCCCTTTGAGTCTCCGCGTGCTATCAACTAATTTTATTCACAGGTACAAACTTTGCAACTCCGCGTTGAATACCTTCTAAACTCCCATGTGCTCATCTCTCTTCGGGGGCCAAATATTTTACGCAGTACCTTATTTCAAACTTAAAGCGTGTAATAAATTTCAATTAAGCTTGTTTCACTATCGTTAAAGACCTTGGAATGTAATTAAGTTGATTTAACTAAATTCTATCATAAATATTTTAGAACAGAACTAATAGATTTCATTAAAGTAATTAATTTAAAGTAATAATAAAGCATTTCCACTTAATAACGGACATTATTTCTTCCTGGATTCAATTTATTCCTTGTTATCATGAACTAAATAAGTGATATTATTACAGTTCCAAAAGTGACAGTGAATACATATACCAACTTCAACGTTTCTGCACTAATTCCATGACAATTAACTTATCTAATAATTCAGTCTATTTCTTTCGAATTTTTATTACCCATGTATTTAATTGATGGATCCAGTAGTCTTAATAACAGTCGAGATTCGGACTACCAAAACGGTAATCGTACAACCATTTATGCCTTACCGGTCCATCTTTATAGAAATACTAAATAGGAATTAAATCAAACAGGTTATTAAGGAGTCACCTCTGTGTCAACCGATCGTCTGCAAATCCTTTTGGAATGTAATTATTGACATTTTAATTTTCATGAATTTTTCTGACTAACAATCTCTATAGGTTTACTACTTCTAGGTATCCTGTTCAATCATGATTGTTATTTTAGCTTTGACGGTTTTATTGAATTTATAAGCCTTTTATATCAACTATATAAAGTTGATGGACTAACGTTGGTATTCCAATTTTTTTCTTAATATTTGACGTAAGGAAAATATTTGGTCAATAGTCGAGCGATTCCGCCTAAAACCCCCCCTTGGTAATCTCCGTAATTTCCCTGCGTATTCCGGATTCACTAGTTAGAATTGACCCAGAATTTTTTATAGCATACTGGGAGAAGAGAGATCCCACGGGTGTTGTTATAATCCGACCTCGGTCCTTTTTTTGTGAATCGGAATAAGTATTGTTCTTTCCAATTTTCTGGGATTTTTTCAGTTTTCCCCGATCTTTTTAAACTAAAAAATGTATTTTGGGGAAAAAGTCCGTTCTCCAAGCCT
>JAJSOM010000737.1:0-39442 GCA_023052935.1 Piezodorus guildinii
AAAACCCCCCTTTTTTATTAAAAAAAATTTTCTAATTAAAACTGTAAAAAAATTACTTAGGGAAAAAGTAATTAACTGCAAAAAAAACAAATAAATATGAAATATAAATCCCTTTTTAATTTTTCAAAACAATTTTTTTCTAAAAAAAATTGATTCTCATCCATCACTTATGCCTTAAGGATTAACCCAAATATAACGGGAATAAATAAATGACTCAGAAGCTATAACTTCAAATATATTTCCCAACAAAAAATATTTCCCTTAAATTGAATCCATTTTTTTTTTTTTTTTCTTATAAATCCATTAAAAATTGTTCCCATTGCTATCCTACCCGATTAAATTTACCTTTTTTTAAAATTTAAAAAATAAATAAATAAGTTTTAATTAATAAACAAATAATGAGAATTTTCCCTTCCAATTTTTATTTTCTAAATTTGAAAAGTTATTAAGTTTATATTTGAAAATTTTTGGGGGACCCAAAACAGTTTTGATTTAGGTTTAAATTGACAAACATCGTTTTTAATGCGTGTGAAGAAAAAAAAGAAGGGGAAAAACTAATGATCTTTCTTATTAAATTTTCCCCAATAATTTTTTAGGCACTTTATTTTTTTAAGATTTCTTTTGGGCCTCTTTTGGAAAGTGGCCAAGCAGGTTTCTTACGGTCCTTTTTTTCTCACAACCCCCTTTTTTTGGTCCCCTTTTCCATAAAATTTCCCGAAAAGGACCCATTTTTGGGAAAAAAAAATTCTTTTTTTTAAAATCAAAACCTAATCGGAAAAACTCAAAAAGAAAGAACCTTGCCGATAAAAAAATAACAAAACAAACCAAAAACCCAACCCCCCCCACCACCCCCCCACCCCCCGAAAGTTTATTTTGTTTTAAAATCAATCATTTGGATAAATTTCCCCTAGTTCCATCTTCAAAAAATCACCTTTAGAAGGAAGTGTAAACAAGTAAAAATTGTTTTCACTTTGAAAATTCATTCTTAAGAAGAGGAAAAAACAAATAAACAAGTTTTTAAACAAAAAGTTTATTCCTCAAATTAAAAATGAAAATAATCCTTTTTTTTTTGAATTATTTTAAAAAAATAGCGAGAATTTAAAATTTCAATCCTTTTGGAAAATTTTTAAAATAATTTTGTTTGAATTTTTTAAATAATCTCAGCTTGCTTAAACCCTTCTTTCCCCTTTTTAATAAAAACAACAAAAGATTGAATTTTTATAAGAATTTAAAACCTCTCACGTGTCTCGGGCGTTTTCCACCAACGTTTCTTATTACCATCATAAGATTTTTTGGGGGTTTTTTCAACGGCCCCCAAAAGATCCCTTTTTAAAAGGTTATTACGGCTGGATTCAAATACAAAAAAATTTCCCGGTGATAATAAAAAAAAATTATTAATTTTAAAAAATTAAGGTCAATATTAATTTTATGATCTTGAAAAGCAAGATGGCCCCAAAAAATAAAAAATTTCAAAAAAATTAAAATAAAAATTTTGGATAATTTTTCCAATTTTAAAAAAGACCTTAAAACCTTTTCAAAGATAAAAACAGGGGATTTTTTTTTGTGGCAAATTTCGGGCAAAGTACGTGGGATCCAAAATTTTGCTATCCGGTTTTTAAATAGGATAGGATCTTTAACGAGTCCCTGAGTTGCAAAAAAAAATCGGAGAATGAGAAAAAAAGAAGAAAGGATTTCGTTTTTAAAAAATATTTTTTAACCAATCTTTCTAAAAATTAAAAATATTCTTTCATATAAACCCAAAAAAAATTTAAAAACAGTAAAATATTTTAGCAGATTAATCCGGACAAAATTTACCTAAATTATATCCCCTTAAACCTTAATTTATTAGGTAATTTTTGTTTTAGCCTATAGATAAAATCAACAAAAAATTTCAATCATTATTGGGGCAAAGACGTTTTAAGCAGCCCTTGTCTGCTTGTAACTAAAAGATAAAAATTTAAAAATTTTTTAAACAATGAATATAACTGAAATTTTTTTTAAGAAGGATAAAATTTTAAAAAAAAAATAGTAAGGAAAAAACCACTGTACGATAACGGTACACGTATAGGAGAACAGTTAAACCCTATGTGAGCAAAAACAAGTAAAAAAATCGACTAAAAAAACTATTTGGGGGAAAAAGTTAGGGTTTTGTTTATTCTGGAGAGATAGTTTTAAAACTACCCTAATTAATAAAATTTCAAAGCACGTTTTTCTACTCCCAAAAGCTGCAAAACTTTGAGTAGGGGGTGGCCTACTTACCAATCCATTCGCTTTTTCCCAAAAAATACTTTTTTTAAAAATAATTTTAATTTTTTTAAGATTTATAAAAAAAAAATGGTAAGGAAAAAAATTTATGATAAAAGGTAATGTTTAAAGGGTTTTTTAAAAAATTTCATAAACTAAGTATACCCAAAGAAAGAATCTATCAAAAACATAGTAATAACTGGTCAGTTGAAAAAATATTTGTCCGTCTCATAGACAATCAATAAAACGTTGATTTCCCAACCTTTTGAATACAATTTTGGGGAAACAAAAATATTTTATTAAATTTAAAATTTGATTTTTTAGATTAATATCTAAATTTTTTTTAAACTATATAAATAAAAAATATTCTTAAAGTTGTAAAAAAAAATTTTTTAGCCTTAAGGAATTAAATGAGAAAAACAAGGCTCTTGAAAATTCTCTTTTAAAGGATTGAAGTTCTTTAATAAAATAAAGGGGATTCGATAAAGGGAAACGATTATGATAAAAATTGAAAAATATAAATTCCCTTAAAATTTCCCTTTAATCCCTTTCAGTAATAAACCCCCTCGTTTTAACCCCGACAAAAACTGCTTTTGTGTAAAAAAATTTTAAACCCAATATTCCCGTAACTTTTAGTTTTAACCTGCAATAAAGTTTGTTTAAACTTTCCTCTGCGTGTCTTTGATTATTTTTTAATCTAAACCTCCAAGATTAAAATTATTTTTAAAATTTTGTGTCAAAAAACTAAAAATTGGGGGTTTTGGAGAAACAACCCTTAAAAACAAAAAAAAAAACATATAAAAAAATTTTTCCTTTTTTGGGGCCTTGTTTAAAGGGGGGACATTGCCGAATTTTCAACGAAGCTGAGGCCACCATAATATAAATGGATTTAGAGGGTATCACCTTCCCCCTCTGCTATATTTTGCGGCGGGAAACCCTTACATAAAGGGTTTGGGTTGCGTCCGGAAGAACAGTGGGCCTCAAGGCCTCCAAAATTTACTAGTACAACTGTATCAGTCAGTCTTCCAAGGTGTTGGTTCTGAAATTTACAGTTGATCTACCCAAAAGTCGATTCTTTTGTTCGTTACGAAGATGGGCTTTTCATATGTACCTCGCTGTTTTTACGTATCCGTGCAATAAATACTTGAGAGGCGATCGTTTCCGATAAAACTAGATGTTCAATGGTAGTGGGGGTAATCAGATGAGTCGCTTTCCGTTTCTGTTTTTTAAAAAGCCTAGTAAAATCAATGAAACCCCAGAACCCGATATAGATTCCGTACATGGAATGTTTAATTTTTATTTTTTCTTCATTTTTTTTTGTTAAGTCTAAAGTATGTGTAACAAAAAGTCAATCTTCGAAGAAAAAAATTATTATTTGGGGCTTGGTATTTGTTATCTTACTAAGTTAGCTTCTTTTCACTATCGGAAAAAAATCGGAAATATATAGGAATGAAAGGTTACAAGCATAGGGTTTGTGTTGGTGAGAGTTCAGAAATAAAATTTTTGGGCTTTCTGAACAATGGGTATTTGAGGAAATTTTTGTTTTTTGGTGACCAAAGAAATCAGCGTGGAATCAAATGCGAAGGAATGTTATTGGAATGGTGGTGTTTTGTGGCAATATGTACGCCCAAATACCCCTTTGGTGAAAATTTTAAAAAACCCCCTTTTTTATTTAGATTAAAAGTTTCAAAAGATGCCCCAAATAGTTGAAGTAGTTGTTTTATGGCAGTGTTTTGTTTTTTAAATGGTGTAAAAAAATACGAAAAAAAAAAATTAAATTCGAAATCTTTAATAAAACCTTTTAAAGATTTTTAGTTATAAAATAAGCAGTCAAGTTATTTTTTTGGAAGTTTTTTTCTGGAGAATCGAAAATCACAGCTTTGCCACAGTTTTTACATTTTGAAAAAGTACAGATGCGTACCTAACGGAAATGCGTTAAAGTAGATGTTCACCGTCAGCCCAAAGAGGCGCTGCTGACAGCCCTCTATTGCGGTTTTATCTAATCTGATAAAGAATAAATTACTAATTTTTCGGCCTAATAATTGATTAAAACGATTTTAAACGTCTTCGAATCGCAAAAAAGTAAATAGAGTTTAAAATTTTAAACCCTTTAAAAAAATTTTTTATTTCCAAGTTTTATAAACGCTATAATCATTTAAAAAACGAAAAAAGGTTCGAAGTAAAAAGGGGGTTGTTAATGTTAAAAAATAACCGAACCCTTAACGTATTTTTTGGGGGTTTTGTAACGTTTATTTATAATAGAGTGTAAGTTTCATTGTAAAAGTATTAATTATCAAGAGTTATTTTGAAAAAGTGGTTTTTAAAAAAAAACGTAAAAAAAACCCAAATTTAAAATTTTTTTGTTCGTATTAAATGATCATTTTGTTAAAACAACCCAGGTTTTTTTTGTCAAAATAAAGATGTTTTAAAACATTTTGATTAATTACACTTTTCTAGTAAATCACATCGACGAAAATTTTTTTATTGCGCTTCAACACTTTCACAATGATTTAACACGAACTTGAAAATCCCACAATAAACTTTTTTAAGAAAAAAAATACTTTAAGGGTAAAATTTCTCATTTTCAACCTTGTTCGGAAAAGCATAAAAAATAACTATTTAAAATTTAAAGGGAAATCTCATGTTAAGAAACCCTTTAAAAGCTTTTTCTTTTTCCCCCCTTCGCAATTTTAAAACTGCTGCCCACCCCCTTTAAAAGGCCGGACAGAAAAATGGGCTGAAAAAATGATTTCGAGTATTCGCACATGGGAAGTCCTCTCAGAAATTTGTATAGATACTTCCAATGGGATTGATCTGGGAATATTATTGTATCTAATTGTAGGTTAAAATGGGGGGAACGCAAAATTTTGGAATATCAAACGTTCAAACCTTCCGTTAAAGTCCTTAGAAAAATAGTCGATCCCCCAATTATGTCCCAAAAAAACCCCTTAACCATGATTTGGGAAATCCATTTATCCTTGATCAACCCCACCCAAATTCAAAAATCTTCTCAAAAGTTCCTAACCCCCTTGGCAAACTACCTATCTAGTTCCCCAAAATCTCTATAAACCCCCCTGTAGGGTTTAAACGGCGTGGCCCGAGATTCTTGTAAAAAATTTTTTTGGAGTGCTGGCAATGGCTTTATGCCTGGTGTATGTGGGGTCTAGGCCCCCGCCAGCCCCCACTGGCTTCAAGACCAGTGTGAAGAGGGCTTGGGATCTTCTGGTGTGGCCTGACTTCACACTAGTGGTCTCGGGTTTGATTTTGTGAACCCCGGGGGATTTTGTAAAGATTGTTTAATATTTTTCTTTATAGTTTTTTTAAATTTTGTGTATATATAATATATATAATATATATATATATATTTTTTTTTTTTTTTTTGTTTAATCTTTATTAATTTTTTTTTTTAAATTTTTTTAAATGTACATATGGTATGAAGATTTTTTCTATTTAATACTCATTGTCCCAAAAGGTGACAGATTGTATTATTCTTAATAAAATAAAATAAAATAATTGTAGGAAATGATGGGTAAAGGTAATTCTTCAAGGGAAAATTTTTAAGACCATACACTTTTTTTATTTTTTTTAAATAGTCTTCATTAAAGAGGTATTTTTTATTGCTCCCTTCTTTGCCCCCGTATCCCCCCATCACGACTTTCCCAAGGAATAGAGAAGATCCCTAAAAGTCGAGACCGCAGCTTTCTGGTAAGATACGAATATTTAGCGGGCCCCTTATTTGGTGAACACTCCCAGATTGAAAGGCAGAGGGAAACAGCTCCATTCGAAAAAAATGATGGGAAATGGTGGGGCATCTGTATGCATTCTGACTTTACGGGGGCCATTGCAAGGCAGATTGTGACTGAGTGGCAAGCGGAGAAAGCATCTGACAGGGGGAAAAAGAAGCGGCTACAAGACTTTTTTTTTAAAAGAAAAGAAAAAATGTATTTTATCGTTTCACAAATAAAATTCCATATTAAAAAAAAATGTAAAACAAAAATAAAACTTTGGCTAGATGTAAGAAAAAACCTATTCAACCCCAATACAATGTTATTATATAAAAAATAGGCGATATCTAAAAAAAAAAGATTGGGTGTTTCTTGTAATTTTTTAAAAATATTTGATTCAAAGTTTAATTTTTATAAAAAAAGAAAATTTTTCAAGTTTTTTAAATGTCTTATTTATAAAATTATTTTTTCGCAAAAAATATTTTCATTTTTATGACTTAAAGATTATCAATTTTCCCTTTAAACGTTTTATTGAAGTATTTTTTTAAAAGAGTTAAAAAATAAACGTAACTTTCTTCGTCGATTGACCCTTTAAATCGAAAATAAAAAACCCACGAAAAAACAGAGGCAGAAAAGAGAGAAAAAAAAGGTTTTGGGACCTTAACTCTGTCCGGAGGGTGTCAAATTGTAGAAAACCTTACTTTAAAAATCGTTTAAAGTAAATTGACGGAATTTTATATAGACAACTCAAAACCCTTTTTTTTACTAGTAATTTTATGGTAATGATAATAAAATAGAAAACGATAGTATCTATTTTTAAAAAATTTTATTCTTTTATAAAAATTCTAAAAAATAATAGAAAATTCAAAAAAATTAAACTAGGACTTTATCCAAAAACTAATGAAAAATCCCAGAAAACAAAAAAAATGATTAAGAAAAACGAGTGCTCCCGCGAAAAATACAATGGGAGCCCTTATGTCATTTATTTTTTGTTTGAGGGGTTTTTGTCGAGTTGGGAGTTTAGCAACAATTATTGTTTGATTATTTTTTTTAAGGATTATCCCCCTTAGTTTTAGTTTCCCTTTAACCCCTCGAGTTCATTAGGCGATAAAAGAGAAAAGATAGAATATGTTTAAATAAAAGCAAAAAAAAAAAAAAAAAAAATCCTATCCCGACTGTCATTTAAAAAAAATTCTTTCATTAATTCATAAATATATTTTAAAAAAAAACCCCCTATGCTGTGGCCTTCGAGAAATATTTTCTTAGTTTCCACGTGATCCCCGTCTTTGCTTAAAACAATTTTAAAGTAACCAAAACCTTAATTTATAAAAACATTCCCCCCCCTTTTATTTAATTTTAAACATAATTTAAAAAATTTGCTAATCAGCATTTTAAGTAAAAATTATTTGGGGTTTAAATTTTTTTAAAAAACTTCTTGAAACTAAAATCAGGAAAGAAAAAAAAAAGATACCAAAACCAAACCCAAAAAGTTTGAAGTGTTTTTAATGTAATCTGTAAGGTTATTTTTAATTGAAAAAGGCAAAAAATGTATGGTTTTTTAAAAATTGTAAGGGGTTAAGATTATTTTCTAGTTTTTCCAAAATCACATACCCCCCCCCCCCCCCCCCCCCCAATTTTTTACCCCCCCAATTTTTTATTTTTTTTTTTTTTTTTTTTTTTTTTTTTTTTTTTTTTAAAACTAAAAAGGGGGTTTTTTAAAAAAAAAAAAAAAAAAAAAACTTTAAAAACTATTTAAAGTTACAAAACAGCCCAAAAAGAAAGAAAGAACGGGAATTATGATATAGTTTTTCCCCTTGACAGTAATGATTTATCGCTAATTTGATACAACCTGCACCAATGAAGCTAGAAAATGCAATCCCCGATGGGATATCATTATCGAATTTTACCAGAATGTTCAGTTTTAGTCTCAGAATAAAATTTCTTATCTATTTGCCCCCGCGTGCCCCCCCCCCCCCCCCCCCCCCCCCCCTTGGATCAGCGTGACAATACTACTTCGCGATAGATGATCCTTAGCCTGGATCTCATCTAGTTTTGGGACTCATGATGTGCTTTGTAATTGATACCATTCTCCTTCAAGCTATCTTCAGCAAGATGAGAGCATCAGAAAGGGCGATGATCCGTTAGGAATATATACAATTGGTTAGAGAACTTTTTTACTTTTAATAACCCCCCAAACTATGACACAGGCATTTTCGGTAATACACTACGAACACAGTCGTGGAGGGAGGAGAAAAGTAAGGCAAAATATAGATAAGCACTTTAGCACCGTTGGCAATGAAAAAAAAGTGGGTTTTCTAAATTGCTGCCTTCTAGAGATTAAAATGGGCTTTTCGAGGGGCCTTAATTTTGGCACGTGGCCCTCAAACTTTATATTATCAAGAAAGGGTTTTTTAGACACAGAGCATTTTTATTTTTGGTTTAAATTTTGTTTGTATTAAATTTTAAAAGTAAATTATAAATTTTGAAAGGATCAAGCATAAAGGGATATTTGCATATTCCCATGAAAACTTGATAAACATTGAATAAAAAACGTTAAACAAAATGGGAGGGGAAAAAAAAATTTAAAACCCCGGTAAAATTTTTTTCAACTATTTCTTAAGTAAACTTTTATTTCGCATGAAAAAATATATAACGTAACTAAAATAATAGATGTTCTAGCAAAAACAGAAAACCAAAAAAAACCACCCCACCTTCGAAAGCCTGTTTTTAAAAAAATTTCAACTGGGTTTTATAATTCGATAAATTTTTAAGTGTTAAACAAATTTTTTAAGGAAAAATAAAAATCGAAATCAATAATACAAATTCCCCCTTTTATTCTTTAATTACCCAAATAAATAGATGCAATTTCAATTCCATAGCTTTAAAAGAGGTTGGGGTTTTTTTTTTTTTTTTTTTTTTTTTTTTTTTTTTTTTTTTTTTTTTGGGACCCTAATTAAAGGGGAAAATCGACCAGGGGCCCCAAAGAAGGCAAACTATTCACGAAGCAGAAATATCCATCGAGTTGCCATAAAAAAAAATTTCAAAAAACCGGTAGTGTAGTTTTTGGACCGATTTTGGGGGTTAGTTACGTTAAAAACCCGGTAGAATCTTAAGATGTTTTTAGCGTCAAGGGCCGCACTCGTTTTTTAAAACGATTTTTTTGATTTTTCCCCTATCAGGATCAGAATGGGAAAGAAATCAAACTCTATCCAGAAGTCGTTTTAATTATAAGTTAAATTAAAATTAATTGATAAATTTTTCAAAATTTTATTTGAATAAGAATACCAATTAATCCCCAAGGTCTTGCTTAATGTAAGCTTTTTGGTGGTTGAAGCAAAAGGCACTGAATTTTTAAAAAATTCGCTTATCGCTTCAGTACCAAAACGCGCGTACTATAAAAAAGCCCTAACGGTAGAGAAATTTCGGTATGAACGAACCCATGAGTAGAATCGTAAGTCTTGACAAATACCCCGGGCATGTAATTTCCCTTTGGAAGCTTGGCAAAAGGGACAAAGTACCTAGACACACACTTCACAGTGACATGAAAAATAGGTGTGTGGCTTCATCGGGCAGCCCCCCCTGAAAGCGGGGACCCTAATGGGCGGCAAATCCGCACCGGCCCAATTGCCACCATCCGCGAGGGTGCTTTTCCTATTCAGCCGTCGTTTTCCTATGTCGGAAGGTAGCGTGACCCTCGGGTCTGGAGAATGGATTAATTAGTCCCCTATTTCAAATAGTCACTATTTAATGGATTGGAAAGGTGAGCCACATGTAAATTGTGCAAAAAACTGTCACAAAATATTCAAATTTGTATGGAAAAACCCACTTTTCTTTATGAATGTCACATATTTAAAAATAAGCAAGTTAAAAAAGCAAATAATATTAATCCCCCTAAAAAAAACATGTTCCTCTAGAACCTTGGGAAGAGTCTTGGGTCAGCCATATGGGTTTCGTACTGTTTCTGGGGCCCGTGTATGAGTTTGATTAGGCCAATAACAAATAGGTTTTTAAATTTTTAGGGGACCTACTTAATAGAGGCTGGCTTGAGATTCCCCAAGAGAATCTCCAACCAAAGGGTGACACCACGGCGAAATAAAAGAATAAGTAATATTTTGCCACCGCCCGGTTCCAACCGGGGGACCCGGAGAACGTACCTGAGAAAAAAATGGTGCTTTCCTCTGACCCCGTCGCTCCCTAATCTGATTGAAAGAAAAATAATTTTATATTACCTTTTAAGCCCCTTTTCAAAACCCCCGACAATTAAAACATATGAATTTAAAAAAAAAAAAAAAAGAAAATTCCTGGAAACCCTTTAAGTTTCGAAAATTATACTTAAAAGGTTTTTTAAAAGTTTAGGTACGGGTTTTAAATAAAAACTAAAAGGTATTAAAAAATAGGAAAAAAATATATCCCCGAATTGTTTATGTTAAATTTTGCAATTTTCTTTACTTTTTTTGGGCCGTACGTCTGCATTTTTCAAGAACATAAAAATAATATTCTGAGCGCTTTAAAATTTGTTCATAACAATTAGCTAATTTTTTTTTTTTAGGTCCACACAGAAAAGGACATAATAAAAAATAACGATATTCTGTATTCAGACCCAGTAAATACCACCGTATTGGAATAGGCGATCGTTGTAGGGACAGATGAAAAAAACAACAACAAAAAATCATTTGAAGGAATAAAAAACGAATTGAGGGCAAAAAGCCCGAGAACTGGATGAAAGGAAAATCAATCTTTTGTCCGCGATTCGAATCCCCTTGTGTTATATTATGTAAAAATAAGTTGGAGAAAGGTAGAGCAAAGCTGAGATTATTTCAAAAAAAAAATATACTAAACCAAAAAAATAAATATACCTAATAAATTAAGGTTTGGAAGAGATTTAATTTAGGTAATTAGGGCCCCGGATTAAGTCTGCTAAAATATTTTACTTTTTTAAAAATTTTTTTTGGGATTTATATGAAAAAATTTTTTTTAATTTTAGAAAAGTTTGGGTTTAAAAAATTATATTTTAAAAAACCGAAATCCTTTCTCTCTTTTTTTCTAAATTCTCCGATTTTTTAGTGCAACGCCCGGGTTACTCGTTAAAGTTTCTCTATCCTATTAAAACCTGGATGGGGGAAAAAATTTTGGGAAAATTCCCACTGTAGCTTCGCCCGATTAGCCACAAAACAAAACCCAAACCTGTTTTATTTTTGGGAAAGGGGTTTTTTAAGAGGTCAGTTGTTTAAAAATTGGCAAACCCCAACCCAAAAATTTTTATCTACGGTAATGTTTTATAAAAGGTAAATTTTAAATTATTGCCAACCCCCCCTTTTGGGAAATCGCTAGCCCGATTAATAAAAATAAAATTGATAAAATAACGGGTTGTAAAAATTAATATGATTATTTTACTTGACTTATTTTTTCCCCTTGTGGCCCGATTTTTTTTTAAATCCTAAACCTGTAGGTACCAAGATGGTGCACGGACTCGCCTGCCTTGTTTAAATGTAAATCCGGGCCCCAGGCCCGGGCCCTGCGGCACGGGAAGTTTATCTTCTGCTGGGGTTGTCGACCGCAGGGAGCACATCCCGTGGATCGTAGGTATTTTTTCAAATTACAAATGATAATAATTAATATCAAAATTTTTTTTTTCCTTTTTTCTTTGATTTTTTTTTTTTTCCCACCAGCTGTAACACAAAGGGTTTTCCCAAATCGCAAATTGAACTAGGTTTATTAAAAAATCGAACAACATTTGCTTTTTTAAAAAATTCATTATCATGGGAGTTTTAAAAATTTCCCTGACCAGTTTTGGGTGCAAATTTTATTTTTTAAAACCTTTAGGATTTTTTTAACTTAATAGGATTTTCAAAAAAAATTTTAGTGATCAAAACCTGTTGTTTAAAAAACCTTTGTTTTTTTTTTGGGTTTTTTAATTAAACCCCCTGTGCATTAAAAAGATTCCCCCAATTTTTTCAAAAAGCTGACAAAGCGATTTAAAAGACATTGTTTAAAACAGGGTTTTTCCTTTCTAAATTGGGGGGTGGGAAACCTAGTTTAAAACGATGGGTGACTAGGGAAAGTTGTTCCCAAATGATGAACTAAAAATGGGTAAAACCCCACGTCGGTAAATCGTCCCCTCGGAAAATTGCATGAAAATCCATTAGGCCCCCTTTTTCTTTCGGGGGGCAGGAAGTAAAAATATTGAAGGATTTGGTGGGCCGTTGTCCCGGGGCAAAGGTTTTTTTTTTGCTGTTTGCGATTTCACGGGGAAGAAAGCGGAGGAAAAAAAAAAGGGGGGAAAAAGGCCCGGGAAAGGTGTGGGAGCTAAACCGAAAAGGGGACCGGGGAATAAAAAACAGCTCCCTTTTGGGGCCCATTTCTGCCGATTGAGGATTTTTTGGGTTAAATCTTTTGTACCACCCGGTTTCAGGTCCCCGTTTCCAGAGGTACTAGGGAAGATTTATGGGTTTCCCTTGGGTTTTTCTCTTTCCCATCAAAAAGTAACTGCATCACGTAGTGGCTAACGGTAGGTCTTGTCGTTGTGGTCCCTAAATACAAAAAACTGGGGTAGGGGATACACCATAAATTTTCAACAGTATTTGACATAAAAATTACGTTAATTAGAAAAAAAATTTATGTGGTAATGGAAAATTTTGCCATAACTTTTTTTCTTCATCAGTTTTTTTTTAAAACTTTATTTTTTTTAAAATTTTAAGAAATTTTGACAGTACAATAAAAAAAAAATTTGCTACTGCTTATGGAATAAGCAAATATGGAAAACAAATAAAGTTAGGCAAAACCCTGAAAAAGATAAAAAAAAAACAAAAAAAAAACTATCATAAAACAGACCACTTAAAGCCGGGCCCCCGGGATACTTCGGGGCGGATATATAGTTCGTGGCAGTTGATAGTTTTCCGGGATTCCCGGGTTCGAATTTAGGGTCAGTCTATCGGGGTTTTAAATTGAAGCGTTTCAGTGGCATTTTTCCCAATGACGAAGGGAATGCCCGGGTTTCAGTATGTAGGGTCTCGTTAGATACATAAAAAGGGCTTTAAATTTTTCCCTTTAAGAAATTTTTTTTTTGATTTTTTTGCATTTCCCCAAATTATTCGTTTCCAAAAGCCAAAAAGGTTTTTATCATACTTTATAAAATTTTTAATTTGTTTGTCAATAATAATTTTGAGCTTTTTGCCCTTAGTAATCCCGAAAGAAGTCCATTTTCTTTGATTTTTGTTCTGAAAAAAATTGATTCCGAAAAAAAAAACGTTTTTAAAAAAAAAAAATTTTTATAATTAAAATTTTTAATAAATATATATATATTATTTTAAACATCGACTTTTTTATATTTTTAAAAAATTTTTTAATAAAAAATTTTATAAAAGGCAAATTTAATCAATCTAATGTAAGTATCGATAAACAAAACCCAAAAAACTGATCAAGGCATAATAACCAAAAAGTTGTTTTGCCGGGAAAAAAAACAGAAAAAGTAATCTAATCATAAATTTT
Source organism: Piezodorus guildinii (assembly GCA_023052935.1). Taxonomy (NCBI): domain Eukaryota; kingdom Metazoa; phylum Arthropoda; class Insecta; order Hemiptera; family Pentatomidae; genus Piezodorus; species Piezodorus guildinii. The sequence continues at coordinate 13,458 of JAJSOM010000737.1, forward strand.
TTTTCCCTTTTCGTCTGAAAAAAATTTTAATTCTACAAATTAAACATCTTTTAAAACCCCACATTTCTACTAAATAATTATTTTTTTAAAGGGTGTGAACGTTAATATTTTTTTAAAAAAATTGCCCCCCGGTTTGTTAGGGTTTTTTTTTTTCTTTTAAAAAAAAAAAAAAACGAACATAATCTATTTTTCCCCAAACAATACAATAATATATTTTTTCAATAATGAAATTTTATATCGGGTTTCTACTCGGGATTTTTGTTTTGGGCAATGTAGGAAATATATTTTTTTTCCCTCATTTTTCCTGCTTGTTGACTATTAAAAAATTGAAAAACCCAAAAAAATTTTGATGGGAAAACTTTTTTTTTAATTTTTAGTGAACCTTTGACACATCAAACTCGTTTCCCTTTAATTTTTCTTTTAAAGGGCCCTCAAAAATTTATGAGGGGAAATGCTTTCCCCTAAAGGGAAACTTTTAAAATTAACAATTATTTCCCGAAACCCATGTATATACAGGAATGGGGAGAGGAAAACAAAACCCAATAACAATATTAAATAAACTTTTTCTGGTAAAAACCCTATGATCACATTTTTAGTATTGGCTTAATAAACATACCCCACCCCAAAACGGAAAGGAAGAAGCTAAGAAACGATCCGCACCGAAGTTGGCCTGGGGAAATTTTCCATTGGAAAAGAGGTTTTTAAACCCCAGAAAAAGGGTCCGGTGGTTGGGGGTTCGTTGCCCTGTTTCAAACCGTAATTTTCCCCGCTTTATTGTATTGTTTTGTTGTTCTTTTCTGGATTGAATTTTGTTCTTGAAGGGGTTTTTTTTAAAGAGGAAGGGGTAATTAAGAGTTTTTACCAGTTTTCCCTTTTTAAAGTTAAAAAGGTTTCCTACTAAAAAGAGGGCAGTGCAATCTGTCAATTACAGTTCGGTGGAGCTACAAACCCACACGCTGGGGGGACTGCCCCCCGTTCTAAAAAGGTATTTTTCCCAAAAAAGGGAACTGAAAAGAATTTTTACAAATTTTTTAAAATTTTAAAAGAAAATATCATTTTTAACATCATTCGTTTGGATTTCTAAAGGCCCATTCTTCAGTTTTTTGGGGATGTATTATTTTCATTATCCCGGTTCTATTTCATTTTTTTGGAAAAAAGACCGTTTTTGGGGAGTCACTGGGTTTTGCTAATGGCTAGTATTTGGGCCTCCTTTGCCCAAATCGCGTTTTAAAAACCCCGGGCTTATGCCCTCCGGGTTTTTTTAAAGGGTTTTAATGAAAAGGGTTTAAACTTAAGGCCTTGGGGAACCATAAAATGCTGGCCCGTTCCTGGTATCTCGTTTTTTTCGAGAAACACCCTTAAAGATCTCAAACCCTTTAATTAAACCTATTACTTTACCATCTTTCCCATTAACTATAGTAGTTTTAAAAGTGACGTTAAATGAATAACCAAAAAAAACAAGGAGAGATTTAATTTTATTTTAAGGTTTTGGGCCCATATTTATTTCGTATCTCACAGGGTTTCCTCAACTATTCTTTTAAATTATGTGATTGGGGGAATTTTTTGATATTGGTTTTAAATTTTTTTCTCATTAAATAAAAACATAAATCCAATACCCCAAAAAGCGGCTTTTCATCAAAACCCCTGTTCCCTGGTTTTAAGGGGACTACGCATTTTCAGTGGGCCCTTTTAACGCGAACCCGAAAGGTTTGGCCACTACCCCAGTTTTTATGTTAAGCTCCCATTCAATTCTACTTTTCCCTATGTTCCCAATGTTGCCAACTCAAGACTTTAAATCTTTTTTTTGGGGTTTTTTTCTATATGTCAGGGGGCTCCCGGGGAAAAAAGCAATTTGGGGTTTTTCTTTTTGTAGTTTTCCCTATGTGGGTTTGATTGGGTTACTTATCCGAAATTTCCCTGTTTCCATTTTTAAAAGGGTGAAAAAAACCAGCCCCTCCCGTGGTTCTTTAAAATTTTAAAAATTTCATTGCGGGAAAGTAAATGGGCTGAAAAATAGAGATTATTTTTTTATAATTTAGAATAAAAATTTTTTTTTTAAATATATTTTATTAAAATTTTTACAACTGTAAAGGAATCCCTCAAGTAAAGGGTCGGGATTAAAGTTTAGTGTACATAAAAAACCCTTTAAGAAAAAACTGCCATTGGCAGCACTCAAAGAAATTAAATCTAAACAAAAAGGGTCTCGGGGCCCATCTTCTTTTCAGACCCCGGAGATTGGGGGGAATTGAAGGGGAAAAGAAAGGGAAATTGAAACTAGGGGGTTTAGAGTGGGATTATTTTTGGCCCATGGAAGGATTATACCTGGTTCGGGCCAAAATAAAATTAAAATTTAAAAACCGTATTTTTTTCCCTGTCCTTGTAATTAAAAAACCAAATTACATCAGCCTATTTTTTCAGCTTTTAAAAAAGTTTTTTTTAAAAGGGTTTTTTCTACGGCCCTGGTTTTTTTTTCTGGTTTTTCTAACCGATAAATTTTCTCCTTTCTTGTTTTTTTTGGTTTTTCCTCTCTCAATTGGGGTTTGTGGGAACACTTTTTTAAAGAAGAAACCAATGAAGAGGGGAAAAAAACAACAACTTACGGCTCAAAAATAGAATACCGACCAAAATTTTAAGGGTTTAAAAATCTTTTTAAAGAGTAAAAAATAGGGGGAAAAAGGGATACCTTAAATTTTTTTCTTCATGAAAAAAGAAAATTTTAAACACCACCGTTTTTTTGGGAATTTGACCGAATATGCCAAATAATCTATGTTTTTAAAAAAATTTTGGTTTACAAAGGGGGATCTTTAAATGATTTGACAAACCAAATCATAAAAAAATTACGTTCCTAAGGGTTTCGGTGAAACCTGGGAACGGCCGATTGACGTCTTAGTTTTATTCAATTTTTGGGATTCAACGAAACCTCAAAAACCTAAATTTTTTTAAAAGGGTGGGGGAAAAATAAATTTTCTACGGGGTTTAAATTTTAGGGGACCCCCGGGGGCTAAAGTGGCTACTCCCCCATCTACGGGGTTTTTGATTAAAAACCCCCAGCCCCCTCGGGGTTTTTAAAAGGTTTAAAAAAATGTGATTCACTCACAATCTCTCCCCCGGGTTTAAGTGAGACCCGCCGGGCCAAAAGGGTGTAGCCACTCAAAAAATTAAATTCATAGGGATGAGGGCCCACGGGCACAAAAATTTTTCCCATGGGGAAACGTTTTTGGAAAACCCTCGCAGGGTTTTTACACTCGGGGGCCCGGGGGGCCACAGGGCCCCTTGGAAGAAGAAGATTTGGGGTAAATTTTTAAAAATTTTAATAAACCAAAAAAATTATAAATTTTTCGATCATTTTTTTCTTAAAAATTTTTTCGTTTTCCCCGAACAAAGGGAAAAACAAAATTTTTTCCCTGTAAATAACCCTTTAAATGTGATTTTTTAAAATTTTGTTCAAGCCCTTGCTCGTGTTGCCCGGGTTTTTACTTGATTTTCCGATCAAAATTTTTTAATTTAAACCCTTTATTATTGATTTTTTTTTTTTTTTTGTGTAAAATACAAAATAAAAAAAAATTTTGTGTTCTTTTTAAATATTCCAGCCCCCCCCTTTTGAGCCCCCCCTCCAAGCCCTCGCAAGCTAAAAAAAGATATAAACCCCTTTTAAAATTTTTTCCTAATCAAATAAATAGATTTAATAACACCCACATAAAAGAATTCAATTAAATAAATATGGGGGGAAAACAAAACCTAAAAAAAAAGCGGGACGAGAAAAAGGGCCTGCTGGGTGCTGTCCTTTCTCTTTCCTGACGTTTTTGTGATTTTTTTTTGTTCATTTTTATTTATCCCATTTGATGGGATTGTTGTCACAATAAAGCGACAAGTGCAAATTTTAATAAAAGAAGTAAAAAAAAAAAATTTTTTAAAAATAAAATAAATAAAAAAAAATTAATTTTTTAAAAAAAAAATTAAAAAATTAAATTTTTTTATTGTTTATTTAAAAACAAAAATTAAAATTGTTTAAAATTAAAAAAAAGGAGAAGGGGGAAAAAATTTAATTTTTTTTTTAAAAAGTGTTTTGGGGTAATTTAAAATTTTTTCCCCAAAATTTTTAAAAAAATTTATCTTGATTAACATTAAAATACTCTGAAAATACGGAGGGTTTTCCCTGGCTTTGGTTAATAAGGCCCCTATTTAAGTTTTTTTCCCGGTTTTGAACTGGGGTAATATGATATTCAAACACTAAACATTAAGGGACATGCCCCCACGGATATGTATACGCATGGATCTAACAAAAAACAGTAAAAACAGAAAGCCCAAAAGGGTGCCCTTTTTAAACCGTTTAATCCAATATCTAAGATTACCCCTTTATCTCTTACCCTACAAATAGGCTTCCTTTCGTGATAACAAAAATAAATCCCCCCTTTTTTAATATTTTAATTATATCTAAAGTATTGGGTTTTTTGACGATTCTTTTTTTTTAAAAAAATTTTTCATATCTCTTAATTTTGTTTAAAAGTCAAAACACACCATTTTGCATTCCTAAAAAATAATTACTATTAAAGTAATTTCAATTTTTTAAAAAAAAAAAAAAAGAAAGAAAAAAGTATTATTTTGGGTATCAATAACCGGATCTTAATTTAAAAGGTATTATTAAAGCGATTTTTAATGTTAAAATACCTGGACAAGAGGGTTTTAAAACTTTAAAAAATTTAAACTGTCACTCTTTTTTTTTTTAACGAAAAAACCTATTACAGATTTAAAAAATTTATATTTGGTTTCTGTGAAAAGTAAAAAAAAATTTTTTTCCTTTTTCACTTATAATTATTTAAAGGTTCTGAAGTTTCAACCCCTGAAACGACCCTTTGCTTCCCTTCTTTTACAATTGCTTCATTTTGGATGAAAACAAAGTCTTTTTAAGAATCAGCGAAGAAAAAACCGCCTCATAAAACTGTAAGAAAAAAAGGGGAAACCCTTTCCTTTTTTTCCCCTTTTCTCCATGTGCGAGAAATTGTTTTTTTTTGAAATGCGGGGGAATTCGGGAAAAACCAGTATGCCCCGGGTCTATGCTTTTTCCCTGATTGGGAGGTTTTTATTTGTGCCAAATTAGTCATTCTCAACCATTTGCCAATGTAAGCTAGCAAAAACCCTTGGAAGGGTAGCGGGAAAGGGCCCCTGCAAATACTGCGGGGCTTCTTAGTATTTCCCCTTTACCAAACGGTAAAGGGAAGCATAAATCTTCGGGAAATGAAGGCAACTCGGTAAAAATTTTCAAGAGAGTGTGATGGCCCCTTTTCCCTTGGAAATAAAGGATCCATTGACTTTTCCTAACTAATGCGGGACAATGTTTATCAACCCCAAAAAGGGTTTAAGGGGGGGACATTTCCGGTTTTTATTATGTTTTTTAAAATTTTAAAAATAAAATTTTATAAAAAAAAAAGGGGAAATAGGGAAACCCTTTTACAAAAAATTAAAAAACTAGAACTTCTCTTCATATTCTTTATTAAATGATTATCCCAAAAATAATTATTATAAAAAATTTTTTAAAAAAAAATTTTTTCAATGCTTTTGGTTTAATAACAAATTTTAATTTAAAAGGGTTTTTTTTTAAATTTTTAATAAACAATTTTCGGATTATTCCTTTTTGCAATTTTTTTTTTGTTTATTTTTTGAAATGAAGTAAAAAATAAAAAAAAAAAATAATAGGCCCAGGGCCCCAAGGTTCAATGCCGAAATCACCAAATACTGCCTACAAAATATTCCCAATGAACACCGTTTAAGCCCCCAAAACCCTGAGCAGACTTAAAAAGTCCCCCAACGACGCTTTTGGGCCCACCATTTTGGTTTTGCCAATTCCCCAAAATTTTTTTGGGAAAACCCCTTCTTCCTGAGCCTTTAAAAACTTAACAAGCCCATTTTTGTCTCCGCCATGTTAAACAACTTAAATTTTATTCCCATCATACAAGCTCTCCCAAAAATGGATTGTTTTCAACCTTCTGGGAAATCCCTAATGGCCTTGTCCCCTCTTTGGACCAAATGTTTTTTGTAGTTGGCCTTTTTTCCAAAATCTTAAAAACATTTTTTCATTCTTTAAAAAAAAGAGGCCCCCTTTTACCTCCTGAAGAACCGTCGAAGAAAAATAATTTTAAAATTCTAGCCTTTAATTATTTAAAAAATGCCGCGAGCTAAGTTTAAATTTTTGCACTGAAAAAATTTACAAACCCTTTCCCGCCTTTAACCGGACTTTATTTCCTTTTGGATTTTTTGTTTTTTTTTTGTTGTCAGGAACCTAAAAAAACTTTTAAAGTTTTTTTAAAAAATATGTCCGTCCTTTTTTGGACAAATTTTTCAAAATCAAATCGCCGAAAACGCCCCCTGTTTTCTTCTACTTTAAACATATATTTCGTCCCTTTCCGGTATTTAATTCCCAGCCTTTTTTTTTTTTTCCGGTTTATAATTTTCCCCTTGTATTTAGTTGTAAGGTTTTTTGTGTCCCTTTGCCTAGCAGTACTAAATCATCGGGGGGTATCCCGGAAAAATTTCATCCAGATTTAAAAACCCTTTTTTTTGGGAAAACTTACCTTAAAAAAATAAAATAAAGTTGATAATTGTTAAATTAACATTACATATTAATTCCAGAATATATTAAAATTGTGTTGACTATGGCCCCTTTTGCTAAGTGTTTTTTTCTACCCTTTTTTTCCCCCTTTAGAAAAATTTTAAAAATTTCCTATTAGTTGGCCCTGGCCCCCCCAGAAACTGATCGAGACTAGGGGTTTCCCCCCCTTAGGGAAACATTTTCCCCCAAAATTTGGGTGATGACAACTCCCCCAATCAATAGCTACTCCATCTAATCAAACCTTGAGTCACTTCTAAATTTAATTTTTTTTTTCGTTAAAAAAAATTTTAAATTAAATTTTTAAACTCCCTGGGCCCGGGGCCCAATTTTAAATTTTTCCCCCCATTAAATTTTTTTATAAGGTAAATTTTTCATAATGAAATTTTAAGGCCAATGAGATTTGATTTTCCCAAAAGGGACTACATCCATTTTTAGACAATTTTTTCAAGGAAAAACCCAAAAAACCCGACATTTATTTTTTAATAACCAATTTACTTGATTTTAAATTTTTTTATAAAAATTTTAAAGAAGATTTTTTTTCTGTATTAACCCAAATTTTTTTTCCAAAATATTCCAATTTTCCCATGAAAACCCCTTTTTAAAAAATATATTTTGGATAAAAGTACTTTTTGGAAATAAAATTAAAAAAGATTATACTTTTTATAAAGAATTAAAAAATGGAAATAAAACTTTTGGAAAAAAAACGCGTTTATAAATTGGTAACATTTACAAAACCCTTTCCCTTAAAAAAACATTACTGTAAACTAACGTCTTTATTTTTTTAATTACTGATTTAAATATTTTTCCCCTTTTTCCCCGTCTGAGAAATATTTTTTTTTTGTTGGTTATTTTCTTTGAATTTTCTTAAACTAGGGTTTAAAACCATTGACCAAAAAAAAAGCCCCCGATTCAAAAAGGGGGGGGCTAAAAGAACCCAAAAAAAAATGCACAAAATATGAAAAAAAATAAAATTTTCGGGGAATAAAATTTAAGGGGGTTTGGGGGCGTCCCGCTGTAAAGTAAGAAATATAGTACCTTTTGGAATGAATGGGTAGGAAAGGTAAAATCTGTTTTCCCGAGATTTTTGTACGTTTGGAAGAAAAACTTTTTGAATGAAATGAAATGTGGATAGTATATTTTGGTGTTTAAAAAGCAAAAATTTTTAATACGTTTTTTTAAAAGGGTTTTTTTTTGTTTTTTAGATAACAACTGAAAGACGGATTTTGATAATACGAACCATTAGAATACAAGCCCGTCAAAATATCAAATTTTTTAAAAAAGTCCTTTAGTAAACCTTTTTTAAAAACAACCCTCTCAATTGAGATTTTACTAATGTAAAAAGGTTTTCAAGTTGAGAAATTAATGAGATGAAAGGGTTTTAATTTGGGAACATTCCAAAATTGGCATCCTTTTCTCCCCAAAAACGCACCAAGCAGGGAATTTAATTTCCTAATCGATTTATACACATTAAAAAAATATTTTAAATTTCTCCTCGTTTTTTAAAATTTTTGGAAAAATTTATTCAATTGTCCAATTTCACGATTATAAATTTTTGCAAAGTCGAATTCCCAATAACCCATAACTCCTTTTTTTTCACGAATACGAAAATTTTAAAAATTTTACATTTTTTAAAGTCCTAGGGAGTATTAAATTTTAAAAAAAATTAGAATAACACAAAGGAAAACTGATTTAAAAAAAGAAATTAAACAAAAAAAAATGTATGGCTTTTTTCACACCGACGGGTTGACTTAAAAAGCGATTTAAAAAATACACAACATTAGAAACTGTGTTTCTTCCCGTATAGATTTTAAATTTTTTAACTAAACGCTAAAGAAGAAGAGTGATATTTAAGAAAAATTTGTAAAAGACTTGACGAAGTTGGAAACCCCTTTAAACCCCCAAAGCTGTGCCCAACCCCGGAAAATCGCCTTTCACTCAAAACCCCCCCAAAACCCAAAACTGTTTTAGAAAAATAAAATAAACTTTTTACTAAAAATGGAACCCCCTCAATCACATTTTTCATCCGTTTTAAAATTTAAAAATCTTTTTTAAACTATTTAAAAAATTAGTTATAAATTAATTTAAATTTTACAATTTTTTTACTTTATTTGAGGAGTTTCCCCTGTAAAAAAATTTGTCCCTTAACCACAGTAGTTTTAAAAAAAATTTAAAAAACGAAAAGGATTTATAAAAGTTCCTTTCTTTTAAGGATTTAACAACGCCCCTTTAAAGGTTTTTTTAAAAATAAAGTTTTTACAAGGTTACACAAATGCTGGGTTGGGGGAGCTTGTGGGCCCGTCAGGTGGTTTTAAACTTCGCAAAAAACCAATTTGATGAAAAAATTTTTTGTGCTCAGTGAAGAAAAGAAAAATTTTAAAAAAATTTTGGGATGCGCTGAACCGAAGGGACCCGTCGAGGGAAGACCGAAGCGTCGATGGGATATTGTGTTTAAGTCCCGACCCCGGGGGCTTGGGCTTTAAAGGGGGTTGGAAAAACCCTGCAGGGGAACATTTGGTGGTGTCCCCGGCCCTTGAACCAGGGGGTTTCGGGTGGGGCCCCCTCATTATTAAAAGGTTTTGAAAATTTTCCCAAAAAACCTTTCTACACCCAGACCCTTCTTCAACTTATATTGTGATAACGGGTTTTTAGGTTTTTTGTATTTATCCAAAAAAATTAAAGTTTTTAAAAATTCTAAAAAAAAAAGTTGCCTTCTGATCCAGAAGAGTCCTTCAAAAGAGAGAAATATATTTGGGAAAAAGGGGGGATTGAACGCAGCTAAATTCGTTGGGTTTGATTCCCTTAACCTCGACATACAGGGTTTTATTTTATCAATTTTGTTTTTTGTTAAAGGTTTTTTTATATAAATTTTAAAATATACTATTCGAAAGCATATTAATCTATGGTTTTAATTTTTTTATTTTAAGTGAAATTTAAAAAAAAATTTTGAGTAAATTTATTATTAACCATTCCAATCCCTATATTATTTTTCCCTTAAAATTTTTTAAAATACATTTTATTCCCCGATATGGATTCATCCTGCGTTAGAAAAAAAGATACAATGGGCACGACACGTATCACCCGGGGAACACGTACCTTATTTTTTTCCATTGAACCTAAAGGACAATGCCCCGGAAAACTTTACTTACAGAACAAAATACTAATGGGAACCTTTTACGAACTATGGTAATTTTCCCCTAGCCATTGTTTTTAATGTTCTTTTTTAGTCAGGCTTGAAACCACCACGGCCTTTTTCCCAGGGGTTTTTTTAACATGTTCTTGTCTATAAGAAAAAAATCAATTACGTCCCCGAGCTCTTTAAAGAAATTTTTAAGGAAAACTTCCCTTTTAACCGCAGCCCGGAACACGGTTGAATGAAAAACTGGGTTTGGGATGACTGTTATCCGAGTATTTAAAAGCATTTTTACAATCCAATAAGGTGAAAAAAAAATGGGACTCGCCAAACTGCTTCTTTTTAAAAGAAACTAATTAAAAAGGAGAATAATTAAATTAAAAAAGCTGTAAAAATCGAAAAATACGTCTTTTTTTACGTGTAATTCCCCTCGCGTATAAATTTTAAAATTTATTTGTTAGAGTGTTTGGATATTTTTTTCTAAATTAAATACAATAATTATTCAAAATCCCCTTGAAGGGTCGTATACTGTCTTCATTTCGCCGATTTTTTTTAGTCCGATTTTGATCACAAGAAATTTTGTTGTTTTTAACCCTTTAAATTTTCCCAAACAATAATTTATCTAAACATTTAAATTTTAAATTTTTTTTAATTAGAAAAGACCTTTTAAAGGCATTAAAACGTTTGATTAAATTCATGTTTAATGAGTTCCGACAGAATAGAAAAAAAACAAAAAAAATTTCTATTTGGGCGTCTGAATTTTATAAAAATTTTTCCCTCTTTATTCCCCCAGTTTTAAACTCAATTTTTGTTTTCAAGTTCACAGGGACACCAAAATTCCCCCCCATTCCAACCGTTTTTAAAAAAATAAATTTTTTAAAATTTTCACGCAGATAATACATTTGGGTGTTTTTTTTTTAAATTTTATGAGTTTTCCCTTATTTCACTTTTAATTTATTGGGTTTTTTGGGTTTCAGCAAATTTTTATCAAAAGATTTTTACTTTTTACTTACTAAATATAGTTAAAGGGGAAGTTTGGGGAAACGTGAAAATTTTCGAATTCATTTTTTAAAGGGGAAAAACACGTTTTTAGGGTCCCCTTAAATCCAAAAAACCAAGTCCCGCAAAAAGGTCTTTTTTTGGGGTGTGTGTGTGTGGGGTGTGGTAACTCCCGGCGGAAAAAGGTTTAAAATCCCCCATGAAACTGAAAATTTTAAAATTTAAGAAAACTAAACCCCCGAGACGTGACGAAACTTTTTTTTATCAAAATGAATTTTCCAAAAGAGGGCCCTTTAAACCATGGGATTTTGCACCTTTTTTTGATTTTCTCCCAAAACGGTTCCGACGAATTTTTTATTAAACTCGCTATATCGGGTGTAAAAATTTAATGGCTTTTTAAAATTTATGTAGGTTTTTTTTGGGGTAAATGGTCTGACAGGCTTAAATTTCCGATATTTAAATTTTTTTTTCCCCAAAGTACCTTTAATTTTTTTAGATTCAATAAAAATAACTAAAAATTTTCTTTTTAACGCTGCTGAAAAAATGGTAAATATAAAAATTGAATTTAAAATTTGAAAACCAACTAAAGGGGAAAACAGAAAAATAATTTTTTTTTTAAAGCAATTTTTCGTTTTGGGAAAATAAGAGCAGTAAAATACATGTAAGATATACAGTTGAAAACAAAGATTTTTTGAAAAAAAAATTATCTCTAAAAAGCTTTTATAAAGTTAATGGAGAGTGATGAAAAAGATAAAACTAACTGATTATTTAAATAATAAAATAATAGATTTTTTTAAAAAAAACACATGTTTTTAAATAAAATTTTAATTTGATTAAATTTTTTAAAAAAATTTAGGGATTTTTTAATCATTATTTTAAAACTTTTTTTTTTTTCCCAAATTTAAATTTAAAAAGCTGTTTAGGAAATATTTTTTTTAAAAAATTTTTGTTTTAATTGAATTTAAATTTTTTATTTTTTTTCCAAAAAAAATTCCTTAAAAAATTTTTTGTTTTTCCTTTAGTTTTGGGTTCCAATTTTTTAATTTTTAAAAATTTCCCTTTTTCACGAAAAAGTAAATTTATTAAAAAAATTATTGGTTACCTTAAAGGTATTTTAAAAAGAAAAATTTTTTTATCGGGATTTAAAAAGTGTTTTTTGACCTTTAAAACCAAATTTTAAAAAAAAAAAATTAAATTTTTAAAAGATAAGCTTAACCGGGGGAAAGTTTTGGAAAAAAAATTCAAAAATGGGTTTAAAATTTTTTTTTTTTTAAAAATTTTATTAAAAAAATTTCCTATCTTCCTAAGTTTTTTTTAAATATTTTTAAAAATTTCCCCTTTATTGGATTATTTCCCCCGGGAATTTCCACCAAAAAAACCACAACCCTTTTTGCAATTGGTTAAATTTGGGTGGGTGTTATTTTTTGTTTAAAAAGTTTAAAAATTTTTACAAAAATTTTTTCCTTAAAAATTAGTTTGAACAATAAAAATCATTTAAAAAAAGCTGAAACAAAAATAAATAAATTATAGTGAAATAAGAAAACTCATCAAAATAAAATAAAACACAAATGTTTTTAACTGCGGAAATTTTAAAAAATCTATTTTTTTAAAAGGGTTGGAATGGGTGGCGATTCTGCTGGTGTCCCTGGAACTTGTAAAAAAAAATTAAACAACTGAGGAAAAAAGAGGGGAAGATTTTTATACAATCAACGACAATAGTAATTATTTTGTTTCTATTCTATTCTTCGGAACCATTAAACATAATATAATCTCCCGAAAAATCCTTAAAAGGGGTTAACAATTTAAATTTTAAATTTAAAATTTATTTTTAGAAAAATTTTTGTTTAGAAAATTAAGGTAAAACAACACTTTTCTTGTGATCACAAATGGGACAAGAAATCGGCGAAATGCAAACAAATACACCCTTTTCAATGGATTTTAAATAATTATTAAATATAATTTATGAAATAAACCTACACTAAAACATAAATATTTAAAAACGCGGGGAAATTACACGTACAAAAGATATTGTCGTTTCTACAGCTTTTTTTAATTTAATAATTCTCCATTTAATTAGATCAAAAAAAGAAGCATTTTGGCGAGTCACCAAATTTTTTCACACATTATTGATCTGAAAACATGCTACAAAAACCGGATAACAGTCATGCCACCAGTTTTTCATTCAACCGTGCCCCACATGGGGTTAAAACGAAGATTCCTTTAAAACTTTTTGAAGGCTCGCGACGTAATTGATATTATTTCTTATAGACAAGAACATTTTTACAAAACCTAGAAAGCCGTGGGGGTTTCAAGCCGACTAACAAAGAACATAAGAACAATGGCTGGGTAAATACCATATTTCGTATAGGTTGCATTAGTTTTCTGTTCTGTAAAAACGTGTCCGGGGCATTGTCCTTTGGGTTTAAATGGAAAAAATAATGACAGTGTTCTCCGTGATACGAGTCGGTCCATTTTATCTTTTTCTAACGCAGGGAATCCATTCAGGAATACATTATATAAAAATTTAAAGGGAAAACATATAGAGATAAATGGTTAATAATCAATCTACTCAAATTTTTTTTAAATTTTCATTTAAAAATAAAATTAAAACCATGTTTAATATGCGTCAAATAGTATATTTTAAAATATATAATAACATATAACAAAAACAAATATAAAATAAACCTGTATGTCGATTTAAGGAAATCGGCCAACGAATTTAGCGCGTTCAACCCCCCTTTTTCCAAATATACCTCTCTAGCAAGGACTCTTCTGGGATCAGAAGGCAACTTTTTATATAAGAATTATAAAAACTATAAGTAATGGAAAAAATAAAATACTAATAACCCAATTATCACAATATAAGTTGAAGGGGGTCTGTGGGTAGCGGGATTTTGACAAACATACCAAATAAATGGGCCAGCGAACCCCAAGGTTTAAAGCGACACCCCAAAATTTGCCTGCACGGATTAAACCCCCTTTAACCCAACCCCCAAGGTCAACTTAACACAAACCCCCATCGACGCTGGGGTTTTCCCCTCTCGAACGGCACCATCTTTTCGCGCATACCAAATTTTTTAAAATTTCTTTTCTTCACTAGCACAATAATTGGTATACATCTAATTGATTTTGCAAATTATCAACCACCTGACAGGCACAAGCTCCGCAATCCACATTGTTAACCTTGTGAAACTTATTCTTAAAAAACCTTAAGGGGGTTGTTTTCCTTCAAAATAACGACACATTATAAATCCATTTTGTTTATTAATTTTTTAAAACTACTGGGTTAATCGGACGATTTACAGTGGGACTCCTCTAAAAAGTAATTAATTGATCAAATAAATTTAAATTTTAAACTAATTTATAATAGCTTAAAAAGTTTTAAGTAAAACAATGCAAAGGATTGAGAGGTCTCAGTTTAAAATATAAGTTTATTTTATTTTTTAACAGATTTAGGTTTGAGGGGGGGGATTAAAGGCATATCAGGTGGGAAAGTAGGGGGTTAAGGGATCCAACTTCGCAAGTCTTCTTAACAAAAATTTTTTTTCAATATCACCTTTTTCTTATAGTCTTTAGTTACAAAAAATTAAACTATACGGAAGCAACCCATTTCTAAGTTTGTAATTTTTTAAAACTCATTAAGTACAACCCATCGGGGGATAAAAGCCATACATTTTTTTTTGATAATTTACATTTTCAGTGTTCTTTTTTTATTCTAATATTTTTTAAAATACTAAACCCAGGGCATAAGAAAATGTAAAAAAATTCTAATTCCCAAATTTGTGAAAGAAAATGATTATCGGTATTCGAATTTGACTTTGCAAAATTATTTTAATCGTGAAAATTGGACAATTGAATGAATTTAAATAATTTTAAAAACGAGAGAAAAGAAATACTTTTTAATGTGATAAATCGATTAGAAAAATATTAAATTCCACTGCATTGGTCTTTCTGAGAGCAAAGGATCCCAACGGGAATGTTCCCAAATTAAACTTTTTTCCATTAATTTTTCAACTTGTAAACCTTTTCATTAGAAAAAAATCTACAATTTAAGGTTATTTTTCCAAAAGTACAAAGGATTTTTTTTTGAAATTGATATTTGACATGCTTTTATTCTAATGTTCAGATTATCAAAATCCTCATCAGATGTTTTCTGAAAAAAAATAAAAAAACCTTAAAAACGTATTTGAAAATTGCATTTTAACCCAAAAAAAAATACTATCCACTTTTTATTTTATTCGAAAAAATTTTTTTTCCAAAACGTACTAAACTCTGTAAACAATGTAAACCCTTTCCCATCATTTTTTCCAAAAGGACTATATTTCTTACTAACAGCAGACCACCTAACCCCCTTTAAAATATTACCGAAATTTATTGTTTTCAATTTTGTCATTTTTTTTTGGGTTTATTTAGCACTTTTTGAATCACCCCTATTATTTTGGTCAAAGGTTTTAACCCAAAAAAAATCAAAGTAACTAACCAAAAAAATAAAAATTCTCAACGGAGAATAAGGGAAAAATACTTAAACCTAATTAACAATATAAAGACGTTAGATATCATAATGTTGTTTAAGGAAGGGAAGTGACTGTTACCAATTTATCACGCGTTAATTATTCAAAAGTATATATCCCTTTTAATTCTTTTAAAAAAATACTATACTCTTTAATTATTTCCAAAAAGTACTTACCCAAATATATTGTTAAAAAAAGTCAGGGAAAAATTGGAATTTTGGGAAAAAAATTGTTAAACAGAAAAAAAAACATCTTTAGAATTTAAAACAAATAATCAAGTAAATTGGTCTTTTTAATAAATAAATGTCAGATTTTTTGCTTTTTCCTGAAAAATTTGTCTAAATGGAGTATACTTTTTTGGAATCAACACTCATTGGCTTCATACATTTTGAGAAATACCTTATAAAATAATAAGATGGAAAATTAAATCGCCCGGGCCATGAATAAAATTTAATTAAATTTTTTAACAAATAAAAATCAATAGAAGTGACTCAAGGTTTTTAGATAGGGGTAGCTATTGATTGTGGATTTCATCACACAAGGGGGGCAATGATCCCTAAGGGGGGGAACCCTAGTCTCGTCAAAATGGGGGGTGCCACGCCAACCCAAAGGAAATAAAAAATTTTCTCAAGAGGGGGGAAAATAGAAAAACACTTTGCTAAATGACATAGTCAACACAATTTTTTAAAATATTCTGGAATAATAGTAATGTTTAATTTTAAAATTTATCATACTTTATTTTTTTTTTATAAGGTGACTGTACCAAAAAAAGGGTTTTAAAACGGATGATAATATTTCCCGGGGTACGCCATGATTTAGTACTGCTAGGCGAAACACAGAAACTATACAACAAATACAAGGGGATAAAAATTTAAAACCGTAAAGAAAAAAGCTCGAATTAAATACCGTAAGACAAATAATGAATAGTAAAGAAACATGACGATTTCGGCGATATTTATGTATACATTCCCAAATAGGCAACATACTTTTTAAAAAAAGTAAAGATTTTAGGTTCACTGACAACAAGAAAAACTAAAATCCAGAAAAAAATAAAGCCCCGGGTTAAAGGGGGGAAATGCTTTAAATTATTCATTTGCAAAATTACTTACTCGCGGCATTTTTTTAATAATTTAAAGCAGAATTTAAAAAATTTATTTTCTTCGACGGTTCTTCACGGATGTGAAACGGGGCCTCTTACTTTAAAGAATAAACAATGTCTTAAGATTTTAAAAATAAGGCACTACGTAAAACTTTTTGTCCAAAAGGAAAAGGGCCCATTAGAGAGTTCAGAAGGTTGCACAATCCAAATTTAGAGCTTGTATAGGAATAAAATTTAATTTGATAACACGCGGAGACTAAAATAGGTTTTGTTAAGTTTTTAAGCTCAGGAAGAACGGATTCCAAAAACTTTGGAGGGGGCAAACCGAAGGGTAGGCGAACGTCGATGGAGGACTTTTTTAAGTCGACCTCAGGGTCTTGGGCTTGAACGGTGACATTTGGACGAAAGTGTAGGGATATTTGGTGATTCGGGATTGAACCTTTGGGTTCTAGCCTATTTTATTTTTTTTATTTATACTTTTCACTCTAAATAAACAGAAAAAATAGCAAACGGAATAATCCCCAAAATTGAATATTAACAATTTAAAAAACATGTTAATTTGAATTGTTAATTTTTACAAATCATTTTAAAATGTTTTTAAAAAGGTATAATAATTATTCTTTTAAAAATCATTTAATAAGAATATGAAAAAGTTTTAGTTTTAAAAATTTTTGTAAAATGGTTCTATTTTACCCCCCTTTTTTTTTTTTTAAAATTTTAATTTTTAAAAAAATAATCATAATAAAAAAACCCAACGTCCCACCTTTTTAAACCTATTGAGTTGATAGCATTGCACCTGACATTCAGTTTGGAATGCAAGTATCTTGATTTTCCCGGGAAAAATTACCATCACCACTCCTTTAATTATTACCGAGTTGCCTTCATTTTCCCGAAGATCATGCTCCATTTACCGTAGGTACGGAGAAAAAACTCAAGAACCAGCGTATTTGCAGGGCTTCCTGCATACCCTTCCCAAAATTCCATTCTTGGCACTGTTTAAATCTAATTTGCAAGTACACCCCAAAAAATATAACCACCGCCATAGTTTACGGGGTTTGGCTTTAAAACCACAATTCTTAGAAAAAAGAGAAAAGGGTTTTTTTTAACATTTTATAGGCGTTTTATTCAATTTAAAAAATTTGTTTTAATAAAAATGAAAATTGTAAATCAAGATCTTCGGGTACTTAACCATAAATTATAAGTAAGGAAATGTTTTTTCGAATACAATAAAAAGTATTTTGGACTTAAAAATATGTTATTTTTAAAACTTTACGTTAGGATTAAAAATTTTTTAAAATTTCTTCTTATATCGTAAATGTGTAAAATTAAAATTACTTTCTTCCTTATTTTAAATTTTAAATTTTTAAATTTTTATTGGAATGAAATTTTTTTACTTTTAATAAATTTAAAAAATTTAAAAAATCTCCAAAGGACTTAAAAATTAACAAAATAAAATGGAAATTTTATTTATAAATTTTTTAATTTATTTATAATATCAAAATAAAATTTATTTTGTTAAACTTAAACCCTTTACTTATTTAATTAATTAATCCTTCTAAAAATTTCTAAATGTATTGGGAGTACAAAATTCTTAATTACCCTTTAAATTTAAAAAAATTGCTTATAATTTAAAATTATTTAGGGATACCAAAAACTTTGAAATTTTTAAAAGGAAATATAACAATATTTTAATATAAAAAATTTAAAGAAAATGAAAAAATTTCACTAAAAAATATAATTAATTTTTTTAACGGGAAAAAACCCTTTAAGGATTAAATTTTTTAAATAAATTAATTTAAAATTAACAAAATATAAATATATTTTTTTTATATAATTAAAATTTAATAAATATATAATTTAATATTTTTTTTTTTTAATTATTTCCAAATTTTGTTAAAAATCCCAAATGGTATTAAAAAAATAAAAAATATCCAAAAATTAGGGTAAAGTCAAATTCTGTTTTTTTTTTTATTAAAATATTTAAAATTGATTTTTAATGGATTTTTGGTTGTTATATATTCAAAATTTTCCAGTTTTAAAGGGGGTTATTTTTATTTTTTTTTGGGGGCCTAAAGGCCATAATTTAAAAAAACCAATCTTTATTGTTTTTAAAAAAAATATAATTATTTTTAACTTAAAAGGAACTAAGTTAAAACCGTAAAAAAATAAACAATTCTTTTTTTAATTTTTTTAAAAAAATTTTTTTCTATTTTGGGAAGAAAATTTAAGAATTTTTGAAAAATCTAATAAATCATTTTTTTTTTAAGACGAATTTTTTCTCCCTTTTGGGTACCCCCGAATAAACCTGGATTGACCAAAGGGTTTTGTTAAATTTGTTGTATTCTTTATTAATTTTTTTGTTTTAAATTTTTTTTTTAAAAAAAATTTGTAGGAAAAACTTTTTTTTAATCCAAAAAATAAAAGCTGGGGAAAAAACTCTAAACTGTCAAAAAGGGTCCCCTAAATTAAAATAGACAATTTTTCCACCCTTTTAAAATTTAGGTTAATTTTTAAAATAGTTGAATATAAAAAAATTTAATCTCGAGGTTAAAATTTTAATTTTATATATTTTTTTAATCAACTAATTTTTCAATTTTAATAAAATTTATAATAATTATTGATATTCGGTAAAAAAATGTGTATTTTATTCCTTTGTAAGAAATTAAGGGTCTTTCTTTTTTTAAAACTTTCCCCAAAACCATTTTCGGTGGATTTATTCTTGGTAGGTTTTGTTTTTAAACCTGGGTTTTCTAAAAATTAACATTGAGAAAAACAAAAAAAGGGGGAAAATTTTTAGCCTCAGAAATACCAAAAAAAACAAGTAAAAAAAATAAAAATATTTTAAATGTAAAAAAATTATGGTATTAATTCAAGGCGTAAATTATACCTTTTTAAAAATTATATTTTAACCAAGGTTTCAATTTTACTCTTCTTTTAACTTTTTTTATTTGTTTCTTTATTGAAATCCCCCAATTTTTAAAAAGGGTGGCCGAGTTTTTTGTTTTTAAAGTGGAATGGTCCCTTTGGTTTTATGTTAAAAACTTTATCAATTTTTACGTTTTATCGTTGAATTTTATTAAAAAAAAAATTTATTCTAATTATTAAACTAATCTTAAAATCCCCTATTAAATAAAAAATTAAGAACCGGGAAGGGTTTTTCACTTTTGATCAGTCGGGAAAAAACCATAAAAAAAGACTAAAATTCAGGGGTTATCCGGGGCTGAAATTGAATAAACCAAAAGTTTTTTTTGGGACAGGAAAATTAAGAATTGGAAGTTTCCATAACACGGGTGGCCCCCTGGGTTCGGAAAAAGGGCCCCGGGGGTGGGCCCAAACCTAGGGTTTAAGCGTTTATTTGGATTTTATTTTGTATTTTAAAAAAATTAAACATTTAAAATCCTCAATATTTAAACCAATAATTAAACCCTTTAAAAAAATATGGCAACTAAATTTAAAAACCTTTTTTGTTTTTTTCCCCTTAACTCAACCTTAATAAATTAAATTGCGGGTAAAGGAATATTATGGGTAGGATTTATGTTCAAGGAACGGGGCCCCAAATTTTTTGTTTTTCCCGGCCTAGTAAGGTTTTCATTTAATAATACCTGAAGCAAAGGGTTAATGCGATTTGAAAAAACCGAAAAACTACATTACAACCTTCTCCCCGGTCTTTTTTTAAAAGGGGGGAATGAAAGATAATCCCAAATTAGGGGTTTTTAAACGGGTTTATACAGATTTTTAAATTTATAAATAATAATTTTTATTTTTTTAAAATTATAAACGGTTTATTCCCAAATGATTTTACTCATTCCATTAGACAGATTGATGCCCAAAATTGTTTAAACCCTTTTAACTTAAAAAAAACTTAAAATTAATTTTTTATAAAAAAACCCCTTAAGCAAATCATCAAAAACCAAAAATAATAAAACAGACAAAATTATGGTTAAAAAACAACCACCGGTTTACCAAAAATTGGTTAAAACCATTTATGAAAAAATTTTAAATTTGCGACTTTTACTCCCTTCCTTTTTGAATGTTGATAAAAATAAAAAATGAAAAAAATTTCCGAAAATTTATAAATTATTGATTTTCATTCCCATTCTAATATAATTGGAATTTAATTTTTTTTAATTTCTTATAAGCCTTTCCCCTAATTTTTTAAAAAATAAAAGTAAAGGGTTTAAAAATTAATGGGGTTTTCTTTTTAATTATAAAAAAAAATAAAATATTAATCAAATTTTCAAAACAAAATAATAAACCGATTTAAAATTTATTATTAATCAAATAAATTTTTATAATGAAAATAAATTTTGTTTTTTTTTTTTTTAAAAAAAAAAATATAAAACAATTTTTTTAATTTTATTAATTTAAAAATTATTATTTATGAAATTTGGGTTTTTAAAAGTAAATTTAAACAAATTTTTCATAAAAATTTTATCTTTATTTTTTTTAAGGCAACCCTTTTATTATGCCCTTCGTTTATTATTTTAAAAATTTAAATTAAAACCCTTTTTTATTTTAAAATATAAATATTTTATTATAAATATCCAAATTTAAAAGTTTAAAAAATTTTATTTTTATTATTAATATAAAAATTTGAATTGGTTTTTAATTATTGGATCTTTTTTTAGATGTATTGGGTTTTCGATTAAATCAAACCCAAAAATTTTTTGAAACAAATAACTATTTTATGATAAAAAATTTGCCCTTTCAAAGGAAAGGGGAAAAAAAGAAATAAATCACTAAAAATGTTAAAACCCTTTATATTTCAACCAAATTGACAAATTAATTGTAAAATTACGAAATTCAATTAAATCCCCGATAGACTAACCTAATTCGCTTGAATATATGCCCAAACCTTTAATTCATTGGTACAGGGCTTAAATTGGTTTTAAGATAGTTTTTTTTCACTTATCATTTACAATCATTGTACCATATTAGTAAAAACATGCATTAATACCATTGTACCCAAAAATTTTCCAAAACAATAAATTTTTAAACCTTAACTTAAGAACATAAGAAAAAAATTTCCCCTTTAATTTTTTTTATTACATTTTAAATTTAAAAATTCCCTTGGAAAATTTATCACATTATTAAATTTTACACAAGAAAACATCCGTTACATTGATGAGTTTATAATGGTTTTAAAACTAATTAAATCTATACCTTTTAAACGGGCCCCCAGGCAGGAATAAAAAGTCCCGGCAGAATTGCCAGGTTTGTTTATCCCGGCCCTTTTCCAGGTAAACCCTCCCCCTTTTTCTTTTTTTTTCCCTTTGGAAATCCAAAAAACTACCCGAAACCCAAACAATCCTAAAATTACTTTGCCCAAAGAAAGGGAATTACCCTTCAATTTGAAAACGGCTTCCCTTTTTTTCATCGGCAATTTCTTACCGATCCATAACTTCCAACCCCTTTTTTTTAAGAATGTAACTTTTAATTTTATTTTTTAAATTGGAATTTTTTTGAATTTTTAAAAAACCAAAAAAAAGTTTTGTAAAACAAAGTTTAGTCCCAAATTTTTTAAACTCCTTATTAAAGTTAAATGTTTTTTTTAAAAATAAATTAAATGGTCAAAATTTATTCCAATTATAATTTTTTAAAAAAAAAATTGTTAAGTTCCAAAAATAGTCTCTAGGAACTTATTTAACTTAAAAAAAAAAAACTATAACCTAATTTGAAAAAAAAATTAAAATATTTTGTAATAATTAAAAGTTATAGTTTCTGGACCCAGCAAAAATTTAATTCCGTAGAAAACCCGTCTTGGAATGACATTTTAAAAAAAACATTAGTTCCCCTCCTGAAACAAAACTTGCCACAAATAAAAAAAATTTTTTTTACCCAAATATTTTTTATAATAATAAATTCTATCTTTTGGACAAGTTGATGCAATTCTTTACAAAAAACAATAGGAAAAATTTTTAGCCAAATAAAACAAAACCCTTTAAAAACCGGTTTTAAAAAAAAAGGGTTTTTTTTTTTGGAATGGGCAATAAGGCCTAAAATTTTTTCCGTTTAATAGGATAGGTCCCTTTTTCAGTTTTTACTAAAAACGGGATGGAAAAAAAGGAAAGATTTTTTAAAAAATAATTTTTTTTAAAAATTTTAAAATAAAATTTTTTAAATTTAAAAATTTATTAAAAATATAACTATCTAAATTACCTAAATATTTTTCAAATTTTTAATTATTAGGATTTTTGTTTTAGCCAAGTATAAAAAAAAATTCAACATATTGGGAAAAGGTAAAATTTTAAAAAAAAATAGAATAAACAATTAATAAAAAATATAAAAAATTTCAACTATTAATAACAAGATAAAAAGAAAACAAATTGTAAAAATTGGTTTTTTTATTTGAAATATATTAAAAACCTAATAAAAAATTTTAAACTTTTTTCATAATACAAAGTTTAAATTTGAGTAGTGTGGCAATAAACCCAACCCCTTTTACCTTCCAAATCATAAATAAAATTTAAGATAAAACATAGGAAAAAAAAACATTTTAAATAAATGAATTTTTAAAAAGTTTAACCATTAAAAAAAATTTAAAAAGAAGTTTAAAGATTTGGGGTTCAAAATTTATGATTATGAATTTAAAAGTGAAATTTTCCCCCCCTTTTGATAAATTTTGGGAAAAAAATTATAAATTTAAATTTTTTCTTTTTGTATAATTTTTTTTTAAAATAAAAAAATTTTAACAAGTTGTTAAAAAATTTAGAATAAAAAAAATATATAATTGGATTCTAAAAATTTTTTAAACTTAAAGTTTTTAGATAAAATAAAAGGGCAATGGGTTTTCAAAAGGGCAAAATGAATTTTTTAAATATTCCCTTTAATATTATAATTAACCCCCAATTTAACCGAAAAATTTTTAGGTAATTTAAACCCAAATTCTTAAAAAATATAGTAAATCTAAAATTTTTTAAAGTTTTTCGTTTTTTGATTATTTTAAAACAAATTTTAAAATTTTTTAAAATTTGCGTTAAATAAAACTCTGATTTTAAACTTATAATTATAAAAAAAAAACTTTTAAAAAATTTTTAAAAATATTTTGGGTACTTAAAAGCAACCAAATATTTAAGGTTCATAATTAAAGGGGTTTTAAAACCCCCAATTATTTTTAAAAACCATTTAATAAACGGTTTTGGGGGTAAGAAATTTGGCTTAATGCTAAATTTTTAAAAATTAAACCTTCTTAATGGTTCCTTTACATTTGACTATTAATCTTTTTTTGTTAAAAAATTATTTACTATAATTTGTCTCTCTAAAAAACCCAATAAATTAAAATCTTTTTTAAAAAAAGCTAAGTCAAGGAAGGTTGACACGATACCTTTCCGGGTGAAACTTCCTAAATTCCAAGGCCTCTGTTTTTACATGGAAAACTGGTACATTATTTGTTTTTCTTTCTTATTATTTGTTTAGTCTAAGTATGTAAAATTTAAATCAATTGGAGAAAAATTCATGTGTTTTGGGTTTTTTTTTTTCAAAATTGCTTCTTAAAATCGAAAATCCAAATAAAAATGAAAGGTTAAAAATGGGTTTTTGGAAATTGAATTACTATTTGGCTTTGTAAAGGTAATTAAATTGTTATGCAAAAGAAAATCAGGTTAAGGAATTGGATTTATATTTAATTGGGTTTTAAGAAACAAAAAGTTAATGATTTAAAAAACCCCTTATTTTAATTATTCAAAAAATCCAATTTTTGAATAGTTGTAATTTATCACCCTTTTAAATAAATGGTAAAAAAAATAAAAAATTTTTTCGAAATTTTATAAACTTTAGAATTTTCTATTAAAATAAATTAAAATTAAAAAAATATTTTGGGATGAACCTCTCAAATTTCATGATAAACAGAGGTACCTAACAATCTTTAATAAATTTTAGCCTTAAAACCTCCCAAACAGCCCTATATCCGGTTTTCAATCATGATAAAAATAAATTAATAATTTTTTGCAAATATTGTTAAAACATTTAAAATCCTTCGAATATAAAAGTAAAATTGAACTTTTTAATTACCTTAAGTTTCTTTTAATTTTAAAATAAATTTTTTTAAAAAGAAAAACGGTTAAAAAAAAAGGATTTTTTAAGGTTAATTTAAGAAGTTTCATAATTTTTTTTTAAGTTCCTTTTAAAAGGGGTTTTTGAAAAATTTTTTAAGATTTTTTTAAAATTTTAAAAGAAAAGTAAAAAACAATTAAATTATTTCTTTAAATGATCTTTTTTTTAACGTTTTTTTTCAAAAAAATTTTTTAAAAGTTTTAGATTAAAACAATTTTAAAATTTAACTATTTAAAAAATATTAACTTCCAAAAACGTTAAAAATTCAATTCCCCACCTAAATTTTAAGGGAAAAAATTTAAAAAATACATTTAACCCCTTTGGCCAAACGAAATAATTTAATTGAATTTTTAAGTTTTTAAATTTTCATTTCCTTCAATATAATTTCCCTCCCGTTAAACCAACAATAAAGGGCTTGAATAAATTTTTGAGTAACTGGAAAAGAATTTTTCTATTTATAATTCCTGAATTTGTTTGGATATTTATTGTTTAATTGGTAGAAGGAACACAAATTTTGGAATATTTAAAGTCAAACCTTATCTAAACATAAAATTTATTTTAAAAAAATTAACATTTGTAACCATATTTAATCAATTATTATTTCCAAAATTTTATCTTGCAAAAAACTTTTCAGTTCCCATTCCCATAACCCTCCTCGTAGAAGGGGTGCCAAATTAAATATTATTGGGGTTGGAATGGTTTTGCCTGGGTATTTTCCTTTGTGACCCACTTTAAGTCCCAAGGAAAACCCGATCTTTGTTTTTTGTTAAAAATTTAAATTTATCTGAGGTTTAATTTATACATTTTTTAAAAATTTATTAAAATTTTCAATAGAAATTTTTTTTAATTTTTTATATTATAATAATTTAAATTTATATAAAATTTTTTTTTATTTGTTTTAAACCCTTTTTTTTTTTTTTTTAATTTTATTTCAAAAATTTGAAAAATTTTTCTTAATACATTGTTTGACATTTATTATTTAAAAAATAAAATAAATTTTAAAAAGATAGTAGTTAATAATTAAGGAAATTTTAAAATAACTTTTTTATTTTAAAATTATTTTTAAACCAGGTTATTTTTATTGTTTTCTTTTTTTATCCCACCCTTTTTAAATAATTTTAAATTAATCCCAAAAACCCCTTTCTTGTTCATCAGAATTTTTTCGGGGACTATTGGTAAACCCAAAAAGAAGGAAAATATTCCGAAAAGTTTGGATGGGAAGTAAATCCAAGTAGAAAAGGGAAGACGTTTAAGAGGGAGTAAGAAAACAGGGCTAATGTAAAGATTTTTTTTATTGGGAAAAAAAGTTTCCTTTCAAAACAAAACAATTTTAAAAATAATAAAAAATGAATTTGGAAATTAAAAAAAATTCAACCCAAAAATGTTATTATATTAAAAAAGGGAAAAAAAAATTTTTTTTCTTTGCAAAAAAAAAAATTTTTTTTCAAAAATTTTTTTTCCTAAAAAGGGAAAAAAATCCAATTTTTAAATTCATTACAAAATTATTTTTTACAAAAAAAAATTTTTTTTTTTTTCTAAAATTGAAATCAATTTTTTATTTAAGTTTTTTTTTTTTTAAAAAAAGTT
>JAJSOM010000738.1:0-15768 GCA_023052935.1 Piezodorus guildinii
TTTTTTTTCTTGAATATTTAGCTTTCCCGGGTATATTTTAGATCTTTATATTAATTCTTTAAAAAAAAAAAAAAAAAAAATTATAAAATATATATAAAATATTTATTAAAAAATTTATATAAATATATAAAAATATTTTTGATCAGTTTCGACGTTGATAATTTAAGTTTGTTGTTGTTCTTAGGTTTCTTTCCCAATAAATAAACAATTTTATCATGCGACGTTTTCGGAAAAAATTATTGTTCCCCATAATCTTTAACAGAACTTTTAAAAATTATTATAAAAATAATTAGATATGATTTTATTGTTAGAGAGTACATTGAACAATGAATAATCACACAGTGGTACAGGGGTATTTTATTTTATTTTATTTTTTATATATATGTTTGCTCTTTTCCCTTCATTTTTGTTATCAAATACAATTTGAAAAATTTATCCGTTTTTATTAATGCTAAAAAGATAATGGTCTTTTTTTCGAAATTTTTTTTCTTCAACAACAATTTTATTAAATAATTAAAAAATCTGTCCCAATTTTGGATATCAACAGTATGGTGAAAGAAAAAAACCACACTACATCAAAAATTTTACACAGCAAAAAATTTACAAAAAAATATATCACAAAATAAACCCAATACAAAAAGCAAGAAACGCTTTTTTTTTTTTTTTTTTTTTTTTTTTTTTAATAAATTTTTTTGTTAACAATGGGACGAAAAGGCCCCTTCAGTGCTTTAAGGGCTTAATGTTGTTAAAAAATAAAAATATTATTTTTTTCATATAAAAACCCCCTTTAAAAAATTCGGTTTTATAAAAAAAAAAAAAAATTCAAAATTGGAGATAGTGTGTTTGTTTGATCGCATAAGATTTTTTAGATTTTAATTTTCTATTTCACATAACCCCTTAAAAAATTTATTTAGAAAGTTAATAAAACTTTTTAAATTTAATAGACAACAAATAAATGGTATTCCGGCATTTGTCTTTATCCTTTTGTGAAATAATTTAAAGAGCTTTGGGATTCGATTTCTCATCGAAAAGGGATTTTTCGGCAAATAATTCCCCTATTATTATTTTTACGGAAGTTTAAATTAAAAACAGTATTAAAATTTTTTTTTTCCTTTTCATATATTTTGATCCGTTCTTCCAAAATTATGAAAAAGCCAAAAAATTTCAAAAAAACGAATGAATTTTACACGTAATGAATATAATTTTCAAGGAAAAAAAGTTATATATAAAAGGGTAATAATGATAATATAAAATAAAAGTTATATTTATATAAAAGGAAAAAAAAATAAAAATAAATAAAAATTCGCCGAAAAAAAAAACAGAATCAACCCCCGATAAAAAATCAGCGTGGGGCTTCTACTGTAAACAACAAAAATTCATATTTTTTACGAATGTATACTGTTATTTTTGGGTGTGTAATATTTAAATTTGGGTTTTTTTTGAAATTGATATTCAAGTTTCGTTAACTCATTAAATTCTAAAATAAGAGAAAAAATAAAATTGTAACATTTAAAAGGGGATTTCGGGCTGAATAAATTCTTCCATAAAATATTAATTTTTTATTTCATCAACATGAAAATTTCGGGATATTCCCCACTTCAGAAGTTTTGTTATATATTCAAACCCCCACATTTTAACTAATACACACCAACTAGGAAAATTATAAAAATGAAAATTTTGGGCAAATGAAAAGATAAATTTTTTTCAAAAGAATTTTTTCATATCTAGGAACTTTTTAAAATGAATAATACTACAATATTAAATGACTTATATTGGGATATAATATGGGGAAAAAAATGTAAAATAGAATTTTTTAAAAAAAACATTTTATAACAGATTGTAAATATTTTAAGTGATAAATTTTATTCTAATTTATTTATAATGTATTATAGTTGCTTTTTTAATATTCCCCCCCAATTTTATTTTAGATTATATTTGAAAATCTGAAGATGGGGGCCTAAGGGGACCTCCCAAACGTAAGTTTTAATAATCATGTTTTTTTAAAATTTTTATAAAATAAATAAAAATAAATACAATAAAGAAACTGATCCAAAAAATATATTCATAAAAAAAAAGTTTAAAATAATTAAAGTTAAAATTTCAACAGGAAAATGTGTATAATTTTTAAAATCATTTACAACAAATTTTCAAATAATAAATTTTAAAAAAAAAATTTTTAAATTTTAAAAATTTTTATATTTATTATTGGGCACAGTCCCATTTTTTTTGTTTTAGAGCAATCATAAAGCTACATGAAAAATTTAAAAAAAATAATAATTTCATAACCAATTTAAATTCAATTTAAATTTTAAAATTTTTTTAAAATGTAATTTTTTATACCCTAAAAAAATAAATTAATTATTTTAATTTAGCTGTTTAATACAATTTTCCCCAAAAATAGGCTCATAATTATTATTAGTATTTTGAATCTAGAGATTCCATTTTCGACTTATAAGAAGAAAGAGGAATAAAATTAAAAAAAAATAAATTAATAAATTTAAATTTAAAAAATAGATTGAAAATAAAAATAAAATAAAAATAGCTAGTTTTTTAAAAAATTTAAATTTAAAAGAAAAAAAATTAAAAAAACCCCCCTTTTAAAATTGGTTAAAAATTGGGGATTAAAAAAAAAGTTAAAGATTCCCCTTTTTCCCTTTTTTCACTTAATTAAAATTAAAATTTTTTATGTAAAATTATTGGGAAATTTTTCATCTTTTTGTTATTTAATTTTTATCTGTTATAAAACGAATTTAAGAGTTACTTTCTCATCATCAAGAACATAAAAATTTTTTTTTATCTTTTTTTTTCCATCGCAGCAAATCATATATATAAATTTCTATAACAATTAAATACTTTTTGAAATTTTTAAAAACCCTTTTTTAAAAAATTTATAAAAATTTGTCTTAAATTTAAAAGACTTACGGAAAAGTCATAAAAATAAAAAAATAACAAGAAAGTATAATTCCCTTCAATAATTTTGGGACCATAATTTTTGAAAGGTTTTCTTTTTTATTATTTAAAAAAAAAGTAATTAATTTAAGATTTAGGTTTAAACCAGATTTAAAGAAAAATGATAAAATTTTGATTTATATATTTGTTGAATGATTTTTTGGGATTATACGTAAAAAAACAGGTTTTTTATGGGTTTTTTTACATTTTAAAAAGTATTGAAGTAAAAAAATAAATACTAGCACGGGTAAAAAGCTTCAAAGAAATCAAATACTTTAAAAGAAGATTTCTTTTAAAACTTACAGGGAAAAATTTTAACTCAATTAAAGGTTTAAGTAAAAAAGACCAAAAAATAAATTTTAAAATTAATTTAAAAATTTTTTTTTTCTATGTTATAACATTTTTTTAACTTTAAAATTTTAAAATTTTACTCAAAAATTTTTAATTAACAAAATCTTAGGCCCCCGGCGAGATTCGAACTCACCACTCCTGTTTTTTAAACAGGCCGCTTTAAAACCCCTAAGCCAGGCCCCTTTGAAAAAGGAGTGGCCTAAATAATTTTTTTAAATTGCTAATTTTTATCCAAAGGGTTATTTTTTACCAGCGTTAACAAGAAATTTAAATTATTATTATTAAATTACAAAAAAAAGGGTATTTTAAAGGAAGAAAATCGGAATTTAAGCCCTTCAGCCATTTTTACAAAAAATAAACCTAAATGTTTTTTAAAACCCCATTAAATTTTACATCGTATAGCGATTTTAAATAAAAAATGTCGAACCTTTTTGAGAAAATCAAAAAAAGGTGCAAATGAGGTTTAAAGTGCCTTTTGGTGGTCATTTTGCTGAAAAATTTTGTCACGTCTCGGGGTTAGTTTCTTAAATATGAAATTTCATTTTTATAGGACTTACCGTTTCCCCCCGGGAGTTACCACACACACCACACACACACACACAGACACCCCACACACCACACACACACAAAACCCTTTTGGGGGACTGGTTATTTGGACTCAGGGGCCCCCAAAAAATGTGTTTTTCCGTTGAAAACTGGAATTAAAAAAATTTTTTCACGATCGAATACTTCCCCTTACTATATATGTAAGTAAAAGTAAAAATAATGATTATTCTTTAAAAAATTTAGTTTTTTTAATAAAAAACATGTTTCTATATTAATTAAATTTTAAATTAATTCCTTAATAGTACACGTATTTTTATCTGTAACTGTTTTAAAAATTCTTTCGTTGATTTTAAAAATGGAGGAAAGTAAAGTCGTTTTTTGCCCGCACCATTTTTTTTTTTATATCTTTGAAAAAAACTTTATAAATTTTAGCCTTAAATGGTTTTTTTTTTAATTATTTTTTTTACGAAAAATCTTGTGTCTTCAGGTTGTATTACCGAGGAAAAAATAAAAAAATCTAATAATTAAAAATTTATTTTTTTTAAGATACTGCCGGGGTTTTTTATTAAAATAAAAAAACCCGGTGTCCCTTTTCCTTGTTTCATATATCTTTGAATGTCATTTCCTTCATTTATCTGAGCGTTTAAACATCCAAAAAATAAATTTGTATGGCAGGAGAGTGTGGGTTTGGTTACGGCCGGAAAGCACGGCCACTACACCTTTCAATATTCTTCAGCCCAACTTCTTTAACAAAATAAATGTCTTTTATAGTAATGTATGAAAATACTATCGTCCTTCCACACCGATGTGTTGTTTGATGATTAAAGCTATAAAATAAAAATAAAAAATTCTTTATTTATTCTAGGAAAAGGGTCCCTTCGGAATAATGTTATTGAAAAATTAAATTAGATCTTCGTGTCTTTGAGTATGAACACAAAAAAAAAAAACAAAAAAAACAAGAAAATTAAAAAATTGTAAAAATTAAAAGGTAGCTTTTTATAATAAGTTAGAAAAACAAACAAACAAAATAGACAAGAAAAAAAATTTTTTCCCACAAAATAAAAAATTTTAAAAATGTTGTGAAATAATATTCATAAATCTTAAAATACAGTACAAAATAAAATTATAAATAACTTACTTCACCCCCTTTTTACCGATTTTTAACCCCGAGTCAGTTGGATCTTTTGAAAATTGGATAGCAGGAAGTGTTCGAGAAAAGGGCTTTTGAAGGTGGAAGAGTAGGGAAGACGGATTAAGAAAGAATAAATTCCTACGGCGAGGATCGGAAAGGAAAAGATCGTCGAAAGCTGCTGTTCGATGAGGTTTTTAATGGGGTTGAACGAGTGTTGCGGGAGTGGACGGAGGTTCAAATAAAAAATATTTTGATATGTATGATGGACGTTGAATCGTTAATTGAAAGGAAACGTTGACTCCAAATTTGGTTTAGTAGTGTAAAAACAAATTTTTTGAGAAAGATATAAGATTCCCAGTCTCCCTTACGATTAATAAATACCATTCTTTATAATAATATATTAAAATTTAATATTAATTTTTTATAAAAAATATAAAAAATAAAAGAAATCTATTTCTTTTGGGATTGGGCCAAAAAAAATATCTTATAAGAATTAGCGGTTTTGTGTTACAGGAAAAAAGTTTTTTCGTCTTTATAAGCTATCAATTGTTTTTTTTTTGTCAGAAAGAAATTCACAAATTTTTTATACTATAATACTTCAAATGAAAATAGATTAACAGTTATTTTTTTGAAATTTTTTGTCCCCTTTAAAATAATGGAACCGTACATTCAGAGAATGGGGGGAAAAAATAAAATAATACGGAAAACACATTGTTTTTAATCGGATGAACAGGTTTGTTTTGTAACTACTTTTTATTCTTTTTTGTAAATGCCAATTTTTTTTTTTTTTTTTTTTTACGGGGGGTACGACATTTTTCCGAGGTGATATTTTCATGAGAATTTTCTCAATGCCTGGAGTCACTAGCCCCCCGGTTCTCGCCAAGGAAAAAAAAACCCCGAAACGGACAAACGTGCTCGGCGACGTAGGGAGGGTTGAGGAACCCCAAAACCAAGGCCTTTAAGTAGTGTCTTGATAGCTGTGGCCCGGACCTGCCGTCCATCTAGGCGGGAGTGGAAATTAGGAGAAAAAACCGCTTTCCTCTTCTCGGGGGCCTTTGGAAACGGGGCTTCCGGGCGCGGCCGGAAGGCAGGTGTGACCCGGGGTGAATATCTTGCCCGCGAGCGACAGCCTCTGTCAGAGATAGTGGAAGCTTTCAATGGCACTGCATCCTTAATATTAGTGTAGACTTCCATCCCGCTGCTCCTTGGGGCTGCTTTTTAAACAAAAAGGGTCCGCGTTTAATGTCGGGAGACAGAAAAACAACTCTGCCGAATCGGTAGCCTTTTTGTTGCTTTTGCGGTTCGGAGTAACCTTGATTCGTGCCTATTACGGTAGAATGTGTTTATGCGAAATAAAATCGCGGGGCTAGCCCGGAAATTGAAAAACCCGAATAAGAACCGTTCAATGACTTTATATTTTTCTTTTTCTTTTCGGAAGATTCGATTAAAAAATTAATACTAATAATTTTATTTATTTGTTTTTTGGGCAACCCCCTCCGAATAGAACGGCTGGCCGCCAAATATTAAATCTTTCCCGCAAATGTACTTTTTTAAAAATAACAAATTGAAAAATTTTTGTTTTTTATTTTTTATTTGTAGTAATTCACAACTGTACTAAAAAATACAATAAGTAAATGTTAGTATGAAAATAAAAAGTCATGAAAATGTCTTGAGAAAGAACCCCCCAGTAGCACTTCACTAACTATTTTAAGGGACAGTGGGTCCGGGGCCACTTTTTTTTTAGTCCCCTTGGGAGGGTTATCGGGGATATCAGGGGAAGATAAGTTAGGGACAAGTGGTTTGTATGGGGGGGGATTTAGATGGAAAAGAGGAATATCTATCACGGGTAGTCTGCAACAAATGGTGTTTTGGTCATTATGGAGGAGTTATTTTTGACAAAATAAGGGGCATTTGGGTTTTGCGAAGGGTTTTGGTTGTATGGATTGGGGGCGGAGAATTTGTGGTTTTGTAGAGCCCCAAATTCATTCCCTATGTCCAAATAGGTTGATAATTGTGATGTAGATGAGTCTTTTGTAATATACTGGAAGTTTTGAACGTTTTTCTAGTAAGTTTGTAGTAATCGATATCTTCGACAGTTTCTTGTCGTTTCAGTCTGGTGTGAGGATTCCTTAGGCGCTTGTCAAGATGGGGACCTAGGGATGGATTTGTTCACCAGAAAAAGGGTAAAGTTATTAAAGGATGCTAGGGGGGGGAAAATCATCGGTTTGCGACGAAATGAAAAGGGGATTTTTTTGGGATTTTTTTTTAAACCTCCGATTTTGACACCATTTTTAATGGCTGTGGTGGGACTGAAGGGTTTCGGATGAGTATTGGTCTGATGGCGGTAAGCCACGTGTCATCGGCATAAGTATTTAGGACGTGCGAGGATGGAGTTGAAAAAATCTTTTAAAAAAAAAAAAAAGTAACACATACTTAATCCCCCAAAATTCTAATAAATCCCCAAAGAGTGATCAACGTTCGAGAAGAAAAAATGTTGAGATTTATTACTTTCACTTACTTTAGATTTAAAATATGTAAAGGGAATCGTGTAAAGGCGATCATAAAATTTTCGAATTCCATTTTCACAAATACACTTTAGGGGCTCCGAGTCCAAATAACCAAGTCCCGCAAAAAAAGGGCGAGTGTGTGTGTGTTAACTGCCCGGGCGAAAAAGAAACTTGTGAAACGAAATTTCGTTTTAAGTCAAATATATTTAGTCACTTTTTTCGATTTTCTCAAAAAAGCTCAAACTATTTTTTTAAACTATATATTCGATGTAAAATTTGTGGGCTCTAATTGAGTAGGTTTCATTCTGTTGAAATAGTCTGACAGGGGTTAAATGACGATAATTAAAATTTTTTTCATCTAAAGTAACTTTAATTTTGTAATTTATTAGAAAAAAAAAAAAATACCCCCAGTTATCATTGATGCTAAGCTGGCAAAAAAAAAATTGAAAACCCAAATTGATATTAAAATAAAAGAGAAACCCCACACAAACTGAAACGACAAGAAAAAAGCTCGAAGATATGACTATTACAACACTTTACTAGACAAACTTCAAAAAATTCCAGTATTACAAAAGTCATTTACATCACTATTATCGACCTATTGGTATGGAATCGAGCTTTGGGGCCTACGAAACCATTAATTCCTCCCGCACCAGTCCCTTCAATCCAAAATCCCTCGCAAAATCCTGAATGCTCCCTTTTTTTGTTACAAAACAACTCCTTCATATGACCTTAACAACCCCTTTGTTGAGCATGCCGTGATAGATACTCCTCTTTTCACCTAAAATCCCTGCCCATACAAACCCATTGTCCGTAATTTTTCTTTCCCTTGATATCCCGAAAAACCCCACAAAGGGGACTGAAAAGAAGGTGGTCTCGGGGCCTACTGAGTTAAAATAGTTGTAAACTGCTACCACTGGGTAGTTCTTTCTCAAGACGATTTCATGACTTTTTTTTTATTCCCTCATTTTTACTTTTTTGTTTTTTAAAATACAGTTGTAAATTTTTAAAATAAATAAATTTAAAAAAATAAAGGAGAAAAGTGAAAAAAACATTGTTTAATGTAATTTTTTTGTTTTTGACAAATAACGGAAAATATACAGTATAATTATCGTGGAAAGCGAAAGTTTTAGAACAAATATTATTTTATACAAAAAAAATTGAAAAAGTTGAAAAAGGGTGAAAAGGCATAAAATGTTTGTTTTAAATAAAAATATAATCGATTTTTTTAATAATACACAGTTTTGAAAAATTCAATTTTTAATTAATTTTTTAAAAAATTTATTTTTATCTCTAAATTTTTTTAACAATTTTTAAAATTGAAAAAAATAACGGGGAAGTGAAAGTCGTGTGTTGCGCTCCCCAAATTTTTTTTTTTAGATTTTCTGCGATAAAAATAAAAATGATTTTACGTCTATTACGGGGGGTTTCCCCCAAAGAATTCATAAAAGGGATTCTATTTCATGTACGCGGGTATCGAAGTTTAATTAAAAAACCAAAAATAGTAAGACGATTGGAAAGTAAAAATTTTTCACAACTTAAATATCGTGAAAAAAATTTTTACAAATTGGTGGAACAGAACTAAAAAGAAAAATAAAACGCTGCAAATTTTTACAAAATGGTTTATTATTTACGATGACAAAAATTTAGGGTATAATTTTAAAGGCTGCTGATAGGCAATTAATAATTGAAAAGAAATAAAAAATTGAAAGGAAAATGACTATCCCCATGTGTTTAAAAACGCTTACTTTGTAGTTCTGAACCAATTTCAATTTGTTTTTTTTTTTTTCATTCTGTAGAAAATTTAATTTTCTAAAATTTTAAGTTTTAGTGTTTATTTACTTATTGAAGGGGAGCGGGTTTTTTTTTTTTTTTTTTGTTATTTTGATTTACCACTTTTAAACATTTAAAAACAAAAAAAAAATATATAAATTTTTAGGGGGGGAGAAATTTTTTTTTTTTTTTTTGATTTCGAATGGGTTTATTATTGAAAATAATAAAACAAAAAATAAAAATAAATCAAAAGCATTTTACTAGATTGCGTTACTATTTCTTTTTTCCCTTTAAAAAAAATTTCCCGATTCCAGAAAACCTTTTAAACATCCTCTTCTATCTATAACCCAGTTAAAAAAAAAGATTTTAATTTTTTTTTTTTCCCTACTTAAATACCCTTTAAAACGAAAGGAAAAAAAAAAAAAAAAAAACCCTTTTTAATTTAAATCACTAAATTTGAAGGTCAAAAATTATAAATTTTTGAATATTTTATATTTATTTAATTTATATTATTTAATAATAAAGGGAATGCTAACCAAAAAAATTAAATAAACTTTTTTTTAAGGGATGAAAAACTGGGAAAATTTAAAATTTTTTTTATAAAAAAATTTAAATAATAATTTAAAATGTTAAAATGAAAAGTTTTTAATTTAAAAATTAATTGTAATTCCAAGTTTTTTTGTTGGGGAAAAGATCAGGGTTATTTTTTCCCATTTTTTTCCAAATTTTTTTTAAGTTCCAAATTTTTCCCCTTTACCATAAAAAATTTCCCAACCCAAAAAAACAGCCTAGACTGTCTCCAAAAACCTTTTCCCCTTTAAAAAAATGAATAATTTAATAACTAAAATTTATAATAAATTGGAAATTTAACCATTATTTTTTAATAAAATTTTAAAAAACCATTTGGCCTTTTTATAATAAAAACTTATTTCCCGATTTAAAAAATACTAAAAAACCCCAAAATTAAAAGAAACTAGTAATGCAAACCTCTGGTATTTTTTATAAACTTATAAAAAAATTTTCATTTTTAAATTAGATTAATATTTATATTTTTAAAAAAAAATAAAATTCATCGTTTCCAAAATAAATTTAATTCATTTTATCATAATAGAAATAAATTTTTTCAGGTTACAAATTAATTTTTAAAACCCCAATCCTTCAAAAAATTTTGTTTTACTTTATTAAATTTAAAAAAATTTTTAATATAATTTAAATTAAGAAAAATTTGTTGGAAAAGAAAAAAGTCCTTTAATTAAAAAAAAATATCTCTTGTATTTAATTAATTTTTAAAGAAATTTTTATTTTTCCCTAAAAATTTAAAAATCCCAAAATTTTAAAGCGGAAACTTTTAAATTTTTTAAAATAATTTTAAAATGCTTTTCGTTTTTTTTTTTTTCGCAAAAGGAAAAAATTTTAAAAAAACCTTCCAAAAACCGGCAACAAAAAATTTCTTAAACTAAAATAAATCTCTTAAATTTTTAATCATATAAAAATTAAAACCCCCTTTGACAATTTAAAGACAAATATTGCTGAAAAACCCTTATAAAATTTTAAATGAGGGAAACCCACCTTAAATTTAAAATTTTCTTTTATAAAATTGAATTCAACATAGATAAAATAAAAATTTTACCCTTTAAAAAAACTGGAAGAAAAAAGGAAAAATTGGAAAATTTAAAAAAAACGGAAAATCGAACAAGAAAAGAAAATTTCGAAAGTTATTTTTAAACCTAAAAAAGAAATTTAAAATTTTAAATAACTTAAAAAAACTTTACTTTATTTTTATAATTCTTTATCCAAAGCTAATTTGTCCGTTTTGGGCTTCCCATTTCAAGGACCCTTATTTTTTCATTATTAAGTTATTTATTACATTTTTTTTAAAAACATTTTTCCCTTTTGGATTAACATCATAAACCTTTAAACAAAAATTTTTTAAATTAAAATTTTTAAATAAAAATTTAAATAAAAAAAAATTTAAAATAAAACCCCCCCACATGAAAAATTGGAAATTAAAATTAATCAAGGTTCAATTTTGCCCTTTTTGTTGGGGAAATTTAAAAAATTTCTTTTTTGGTAAGGAAATTTTTGAATTATTAAACCTTTTAATTGGAACCTTTCCGTTAAAATTTAACAATTTTCGAAATTTTAATTAAATTGAAAATCCAAAAAATTTGAAAAAATTTCAAGGGTTTTAGACCAATTTAAAAGGAATAAACAAAAAAACAAAGGGGTTTTGAAAGTTTCATCGGGAAAAAAATAAAAATGTAGTCTCTTAAATACAATTTTTAATCAATCTAATGCAAATTTTAAAAATAAATTTCTTAAAAAGAAATTTCCTTTTTTATTCATTGTTAAATTGACACCTTTACGAAAAAAGGAGTGGAAGCCCCAACAACAAGGCCTGGATAAAACCAGTGGTAGACTTTTTACTTTTGAAATTAATTAATTTTTTATTTAAATTTAAAATTTTAAATTAATCTTTGGTAAATTAACTTTGAAAAATTGCCGAATTTTCACAAAACATTTTCTTTTCCTTTTAAAATTTCAAATTCCCAAATTGGTCCATTGCAAAACTTAATTCCCTTTTTTTTACAGATAAAAAAATGTACAATTTTCCTTTTACCTAAATTTTATTAATAATAAAAACCCCCAAAATAAATTGGTATTGTTTTAATCGATTCTAAATTTTATTATTTTAAAATTTTTTTAAATTAATGTGTTTTCTAATTTTTTATTTGTAAAAGGAAAAAAATTTAATATAAATTTTTTTTAAAAATTATTTTAAATTAATTTTTTTTAATTAATTTTAAAAATTTATTTTTTTTTAAAAAATTAAAAATTTTAAAAAACTTTTAATTAAAATTTTAAAATTTTTTAAAAAAAATTTTAAAATAAAAAAAAATTTTAAAAGTTTTTTTACGGGAAAAAAATTAATTTTTGAAATTTGTTTCCAATATTAGATTTTATTAATAATTTTTTAAAAAAAATTATATTAAATTTATTTAATATTATAAATATATTTTAAAATAAATTTTTAATTTATTTAATTGTTTGGTTGTTTTATGATTATTTAAAAATTTTTTTACCTTTTTTAAATTTATTTTCAAAAACATTAATAAATTTTTAATATAAATTTTTATATTGGGTTTTTTTATTCATTGAAAAAAATAAAGGAATGAATTTTTTATTTTATTTTTATATAGTTTTTTTTTTTTTTAATTTAACAATTGTAATTTATCTTTTTTTTGAAAAATAAATGGTTCTTTTTTATAATTTTTTTCCTTCCAAAAAAATTAAAAAAAAATTTACAATTTAAAAAAGGGGAACCCCTTTTTTTGGGTTTAAAAAATTTGGAAAAAAAATTTTTTTTTAAAGGGGTTTTTGGGGGAAATTTGGGAAAAAAAGACTTTTCCTGTAAAAATTTTTTTTTTAAAAAAATTGTTTTAAAAAAACTTTAAAGGGGAAAAAATTTTTTATTTATGGTAGGGGAAAAATCCAACCCAATGTTGGGTTAAATTTGGGGTTCCCCCTTTTAAATTTGGAATTTTGAAAAAAGGTTTAAAAGGGAACCCCTTTTTTTCCTTTTTTTTAAAATTTTTTTTTCGTGGGACTTATATTTTTCCTTTTAAAGGGTTTTTTTTTTTCAAAATTTTATTTTTTTTAGGAAAAATTTAATTTTAATTTTTTTTTTTTAGAAATTTTATTGTTAAACCAAAATTTTTTAATCCCCTTTTTTTTTGTTTAAAAAAATTTTGTTTTTTTTAAAATTTTTAAAAATTTTTTAAAAAACTTAAAAAAAAATTTAATAAAAAATTTTTTTGGAAAAATTTTTTAAAAAAATTTTTTTCGATTTTTTTTTAAAAAAAATTTAAAAAAAAAGGGTTGGATTTTTTTTATGTTTTTTTTTTTTTTTTTTAAATAAAAAATAAAAATTAAAAATTTTTTTTAAAGTTGAAAATTTTTTTAAAAAAAATTTAAAATTAAAAAAAACTTTTTAGGGTTTTTTTTTTTTTTTTTTTTTTTAAAAACCCAAATTTTTAGTAAAATTTTTTCCCCCCAAATTTTTTAAATTTTTTAAAATTTTTTAATTTTAAAATTTTAAAAAAAAAAAAAGAAAAAAATTTTTTAAAAAATTTTTTTGGAAAATTTTTGCCCCAAAATTTTTCCCCCTTTTTTCGTAAAAAAAAGGTTTAATTTTTTCAAGGGGTTTTTTAAAGCTCGAAAGCCCTTGAAAAAGTTTAAAATTTTAGAAAAAAAAATTTTAAAAATTTTTCTCTTTAAAATATTTAAAAAATTTTAAAGAATTTTGGGTTTAAAAAAAATTAAAATTTTTTTTTAAAAAAAAAAAAATTTAAAATTTTATTTAAAAATTTTTTTTAAAAAAATTTTTTATTTTTAAAAAAATTTTTAAAAAGTTTTTTTTTTAAAACCCAATTCCAAAATTTTTAATATTTTATTTTAAAAATTTAAAACAAAAAAATTCGGTTTTTTAAAAAAAAATTAAAAAGAAATTTTTTAAAAAAAATTTTTTTTTTTATTTTTATTTAAAAAATTTTTTATTTTTTTTAAAAAATTTTTTTTTTTTTTTTAAAAAAATTTTTTAAAAATATTTAAAAAAAAAGGGTTTTTTAAAATTTTTTAAAAAAAAAAAAATTTTTGCTTCAAAAATTTAAAGAATTAAAAAGCAAAATTTTTATTTTTTTGGAAATAAAAAAAAAAAAACGTTTTTTAAAAAAAAAAAAAAAGAAAAATTTTTTTTTTTTAATTTTTAAAAAAAAATTTTTTAAATTCAAATTTTTTTAAATTTTAAAATTTTTTTTTTTTTTAAAAACCCTTTTAAAATTTATTTTTTATTTTTAAAAAAAGGGAAAAAAAAATTTTTTTAAAAAAATTTTAAAAAGTATTATTTTAAAAAAATTAAGTTTAAAAATTTTTTTAAAAAAATTTTTCTTAAATTTAAAATTTAAAAAAATTTATAAAAATTTAATTTTTTTTTTTAATTATAAAAAAGAAAAAAAAAAATTTCATAAAAATAAAAAATTTTTAATTTTTTTTTGTAAAAAATATTTAAAATTAAATTTTTGTTTAAAAAGGGATTTTAAATTTTTTTAAAAAAATTTTTTTTTTTTAAATTTTTTAAAATTTTTTTAAAAATTTAAAAATTTTAAAAAATTTTTTTTAAATATTTTTTTAATTAAAATTTTTTTTAAAAAAAATTTTTTAAAATTTAAAAATTTTTTAAAAAAAAAATTTTTAAAATTTTACCCCTTTTAAAATTTTTTAAATATTTTTTAATTTAAAAATTTAAAAATTTCTTAAATTTTTTTTTTTTCAAATTTTTTTTTAAAATTTTTTTAAAAAAAATTAACCCCCCCCCCCCCCCCCCCCCCCCCCCCCCCCCAAAAAAACCCCCTTCCCCCCCCCCCCTTTTTTTTTCATTTTTCCCAAAAAAAACAAATAAAATTTTAAAGTAAAAAAATTTTTTTTTTTTGGAAAATTTAAAAAAAAAAAAAATAAAAGGGGGTTGGGGGTTTCCCTTTTTTTCCCTTTTTTTCCCCGGGGTTTTAAAAAAAATTTTTTAAAAAAATGGGGCCCCTAAAAAGGGAAATAAAAAATTTTTTTTTTTTTAAAATTAAAATAAAAAATTTTTAAATTTTTTGAATACAAAAAATAAAAATTTTTTTAAAAAATTTCATTTTAAAATTTTTCAAAAAAAATGATTTTTTAAAATTTTTTTAAAAAATTTTTTTTCCCAAAAA
The DNA here is from genome assembly GCA_023052935.1 of Piezodorus guildinii. Lineage (NCBI taxonomy): Eukaryota > Metazoa > Arthropoda > Insecta > Hemiptera > Pentatomidae > Piezodorus > Piezodorus guildinii. The sequence goes on from JAJSOM010000738.1 coordinate 15,015, forward strand.
AAAACCCTTTAAATTTTAAAAATTTTAAAAAAATTTAAAACCCTTTTTTTTAAAAAAAATTTAAAATGTTTTCCTTTTTTTTCCTTTATTTTTTTTTAAAATTTTTTTTAAACCCCTTTTTTTTTTTAAAAAAAATTTTTTTAAATTTTTTAAATACGTTAAAAAAAAAAAATTTTTAAAATTTTGGTTAAAATTAAAAAAGTGGGAAAACCCTTAGGGAATTTTTAAAAAAATTTAATTTAAAAAGAAAAAAAAAAAAAAAAAAATTGAAAAACCTTTTTTAAAAAACCCCAAAAAACTTTTTAAAAAATTTTTAAATCCCCAAAAAATTGGGGGGCCCCCTTTTCGTATCCAAAAACTTTTTTTGCAAAAAAAAAAATTTTGGGGAAAAACCCGCTTTAAATTTTTTAAAGGGGGGAAATTTTTAACCTTAATTTAAAATAGGGTAAAATTTTTAAAATTTTAAAAAATTTTTTTTTTAAAAAAATTTTTAAAAAAAAAAAAAAAAAGGGAAAAAATTAAAACCAAAATAAATTTTTTAAAAAAAAAAAATTTTTTAAAATCCAAAAATAACTTTAATAATATTAAACATTTTTTTTTTTGGTAAATTTTTTTTTTTTTTTTCTTTTTGGCCCCTTTTAAAATTTTTTTTTTTTGTTTTCCCAAATTTTTAAACCCAAAATTTTGAAAATAATTAATTTTAAAAATTTTTTTTTTTTAAAATTAATTTATTTTTAAATCAAATATATTTTTA